>CAUZXS010001888.1:37500-90000 GCA_963585895.1 Sepioteuthis lessoniana
CTTACATAATCAGTAATCGTGCCATTTTACCACCATGATTTTACAAATATAATAATGCACACGTAGGAAGATTGTATAACGTCATATTATTCTAACAACTTTCTTCCTTAACAACTTGGAAATATATAATCAATTTCTGCTCATGCGGACCAGTAGATAAGTTAGGTATCATAGATTTTACAAGTGGAAAAAATGATTTATACACGAATAAAGCCAATCTCCACCCTAGAATAAAGAATTCCATCTCGAATACTAAAGTAGATGGCCCAATTAAATCATAAGAAAAAAGATTTTTTGTTGTAGATGAAATTATCTACTCCAAAGTATTCAAAAAGTATCGAGACTGAAGTTATATTGACCAAGACAAGAAATAACCACGAAGGAAACTTAAATTTTCTTCAAACGAGTCTTTTGATATTCAACACAGTTATTCCAGCGAGATTTCCATTGTTCGAATCACCTCTTAATCTCCTCTTTTGATATGTTGTGAAGATGTGTTGTATTCCTTTTTAATTTCCTCCACGTCTGGGATTAATTTTCAATTATAGAAGCAAGAAAAGGTTGCACTGCCTTAGATATGGTGAGTACAGAGGATGCTGACCCTGTATAATCCGACGTTTCGGCAAAAACATTTCATTAAAAAACTTTCATAGATTCTTTGGCAACTTGTCACTGATTCGTATATGATTTTTTTTTGTTTCTTTCTTTAATAGTATATCAGCTTTTGTGGGTTATTTAATGCCGAATCCATCCTTGCATAAGAACAACAGTTATATTGTTTAACCCACAGCTGAGGGGATAAGAGGGTTCATGCCTTTCCCCGGTGTATTTATTCGAAAGTAGAAGTAATAACATGACTCGAGTCCATATTTGAATACCTATCAGTCAAAAAAAAAAATCTGACACGTATATCTTCCTGTTATTTTAGTTATGATAACAGAGGTATTGCAATCATATTTTAGTCGCAAATTTTAAACGTTGTTAAGTTTCATCATAAATAATACCAAATATCAATTTTATTTTATAATGTTCCACAAGAAATAATAGCATCCTAGTATGGTTAATTTAGGAGGAAGATTAACTTTTTACAATACATGTAGAGGTATTTTTTGCTTGTCGATGATAGGTAGATAAATTAAATGATAGATAGATATGTACACACACACTTTGCTAAAACCTCTCCCTTTTTTATTGCTAATAAAGTTGTTATTATCTATATTGATACTTTTTTCCCCATTTGTTTTGGCTTACACTATGAATAGGACGTTTAAGATTAATTATCATCATCCGGTCAACGAAATCTAGTTTATGGACTTCAATCTGGCTCACAAAGCCAAATGAGTTTGACACTCCGAAGATATTAATCAATCTATCTATCGAGCTAGCAAGCTTACTTTCTAGCAAGATAGATAGATAGATAGATAGATAGATAGATATGGACAGAATGTGACTGAAATCGACTAAGAAAAAGAAAGAAAGAAGGAAAGAAAGAGGAAAAAAAAGACTGAGAGATTAAAATAAAAGTATGTCTAGGGTGTAAGAAGACGCCCCACCCGCAAAAAAAATGATTAATTTGCAAATTTAACAGGAAATTGCTTTATTCTCTGAGACTAGAACAAATGTAATGCTTTAAGAATAGCTTTGCGATGATGCGCTTTTTTAGTTTTGACACAGTTATACATGCATATATATATATATATATATATATATATATATATATATATCATGTCATGCCGCCAGCACGGATATCCCTGACCCTCACTCGCCACTTCTCCCTATCGTTCATCGCCTCTGGCATGTCTTCAGTGCTACATCCCGTAACCTCAGAGAGCTGCTGTATATATGTTCGAGCTGGTCGTCCTGCTTTTGCTTGGCCATATGTGGGGGCCCATAGGAGTACATCCCTTATGAGTTCGTCCCTGCTTCTCCAGCAGTGTCCTGCATGTATATATATATATATATATATATATATATATACTCAGGAAATAATAGTAATTTGATTATATCGCTAATAATGGTTACCCGGTTAAAAAGAAAAACCGCTTGTGACAGATGTTAATGCTTATTTGTTTCAGGCAGTTTGTAAACCAAAATTACATAAGTCTGGTTTCAGTGAACTTTAAATTGTCATTTATAAAGAAGAGGAACATTCTTTTGATTTTCTATCTTGAGAGAATTTTTTTTTCGAAAAGCTAGAATTTAAAAGAAGCAAAGGTGATATTTTTTCCCGGGATGAGACTGATTTCGACCATTAGCCCAAATGACATCTCGGATATTTGATATCTCTGGGTGAAGCGAAGAAAAAGATGAGAGGCACAGGAAGAATTCGGTTCGAGGTGAAACGGCGTGCCACAGAAATGCCACTCAGAAGGAACTTCAGCGTGATAAATGTCAACACAGGTATGCTCATCCCCTTCAAACACACACATACACACGCGAATACATGCACACGTACACACACAAAGACACACACACTCCCTCTCTCTCTCTCTCTCTCTCTCTCTCTCTCTCTCTCTCTCAAATACACGCACATAAATACACTTACATATACACACGAATCCACACACTGGCACAAGATCTTTGTGAGAAGGGAGCAATTCCCGATTGTGTTAAAGAAGGCCCAAAAGTTTATGGAGTAAAACATAACATGTAATGGACTCATCTGTTTTCAGAAGACCCATTTAGGAAAAGTTCTTGGTTCGACTAAGAAGTGAATGTCCTAGGGCCATAAAATGGATACGTGACTCCATGAGAATTTTTTACATTAATTTTGATTGGTGATTTTTTATTGAATACATATTTACAGTTTATATTTCATAATTTACCGTTAACGATTGAAGATATATTTGGATAATTTCTATCTCTATTCTCATCCGAAAGATTCCGACTTGAAAGGACCAGAGGGTTGTATATATGTATGTATTTATGTATGTATGTGAGTATATATGTATTTACTTGTAGAAATTTCATTAGATATTTCAGAAAATCTCAATTTATATTTTTTAAAAACCATTGATATATTTAAACGTCTTAGTTTTAATCATTCGGCATTTTATTTTTGAGGGAGAATTAAATTTCATTCTCTTTGAAATAAATCAGTTTCAACCACTTGAAAAAGAAAGAAAGAAAGAAAGAAAGAAAGAAAGAAAGAAAGAAAGAAAGAATGAAAGAAAATTCAATTAAGAAAAATTGACTTAGAATCAAGTCATCTTGAAAGTATTAGTTCCCGTCAGACCATTTAACTAGCGATGAGCCAGTTCAGTATTTAGATGACCATTTATTAACAGTAGGTTTTAAAAGCAAACTGAGGACTCTATGTCAAAGAAAATAACTGAAATGATTTAAAAAGCAAGTGATAAATTGAATTCGAATAGATAAAAGCAAGAAGTGCCGAAGAGCAGCACTTTCATCACAAACAGAACGCACAGATAATTCACTCTGATCCTGGGCCGAAGTTTTTCCAAATGTAAATAATCTAGTAAGTTTTAACGAGCTCTGTGATAGTACGAAAATAAAACATAGCAAAAAAAAGAAGAAAGTAAGATTAAAACCAGTCGGCGAAATCCCTTATATAATCTAAGAACAGAAAGAATAAATAAGTGTATGAATTGTGTTAATATATTTACTTTAATAAACTCTGGAGAAAGGGAAATAAGGAAAGATGAGGAAGAGAAGAGAGGGGAAACATGAAACGAGTGAAACAAGCAGTTAAAATTCCCGACATATAGAAGGGTAAAAAGTAAAAAAGTTCTGATAAAGAACTAAATTGAAATTGCCGAAAGTAGGTAGAAACGCGGCAGGAATAAAAATGAAAAGGCAATAGTATTTTAACAAAAAAAAAGTGATATGGTAAACAGAAAATAAATTGAAGGAACAAAATTGAAATATTAAATATATATATATATATATATATATATATATATATATATATATATATGCTCACACAGAACACTTGAAAAATACAACCAAGCATAAACATTGTTTTGTTTTTTATAATAACAATGCTGACGTCATGAAGTGTATTTTAAGCACATATGATGAAGTGATGAAAAAAGGAAAAAAATCATTGAAAAGAAAAATAAAACAAACACAAATAAAAAATCATGAATTACCATGTAAGTCCTACTCCTCCTCCTCCTCTTCTTCTTCTTCCTCCTCCTCTTCTTTTTCTTCTTCTTCTTCTTTCTATCTATCTATCTATCTGACGCACATCACGAGAAATAGAATTCTATATTTTGTTTCACTACAACCTGTACTGATCATGACGGCGTTCTTTTTTGTTATATAAAAAATGTTTTAACTGTAAATTATTTATTTACCGAACATTTGTAAAATTATTATCTTTTAAAATGATTTAAATTCATTCTTTCGCTTGCTTTTTATACTTTGTTTTCTTTGCAGCTTTTATCTTCTTTCTTTGTTTCTTTGTTTCTTTCTTCCGTCTTTTCTTTCTTTCTTTCTTTCTTTAATCATTTCATACATTTTTATCTTTTGTAATCATTTTTTATTTGCTTCTTTCCTGAGTTCTGTATTTTGTAGGTTTTCTTTTGCTTCTTTTTCTGCAAACTTTCTTTTTTGTCTTTTTTTCTTTCGTTTATTTTATATCTTTCTTCCGTTCTTTTTTTGGGGGGTGGGGGGTTACATTCTTTAGTTTCTTTTAATTTTATTTTTTTTAGTTCATTTCTTTTCTTCTTTCTTTCGTTTTTATCTGTTTTGTTCTTTCGTCATTTTGTTCTTTTTTGTTTCATTCATTGTGTTCATTCTGCCGTTTATTCTTTTTTGTTCTTTTCTTGTTGATTTCAATTCTTTTCTTCTTTTTCTTATTTATGTCTATTGTTATTTTCTTTCTTGCATTCTCTTTCATTTCTTTTATTCTTTCTTGAAAACTTTTTCTTTCTTTTGTCACTTTTTTCTTACATAATGTTCTTTCTTTCATATTCATTCGTGTTTTCATCATTCTTTCTCATTATCTTTTGTTCTTTCGCAGTTTATTTAATTTTCTCCCTTCTATCCCGTTATTTTGTTCTTTCTATCTTTTATTCGTTCATTTTTTCTTTGGTATTTTTCCTTATTCTTTTCAATATTTATTTTTTCTTTCACTCATTATTTCGGCTTCACTTCTGATTTATTGATATATCACTGTGTCTGTCAATGTAAGTATTTACTGTTTGTCAAGTTCCAGAGGTGAGGAATCTGCGGACTTGAGGGTGAATGCTGCTTTTTAAAGCTTCAAATTCCAAAGACTTGTCAAAAGATGAATTAAAATTGCCTACTTCAACTTTAGAGCGTCATATACCAACGCTTTCTTGAAAAAAGTAATCACAAAAAAAGCCATTAAAAGATTAATAAAGATTTTCATTTCTTTTTACCCTCGGGACCCTTAGACCCCCCGCGCCCGTGGGTCTCTATCCTGAGCTCCAGGCTGAAAAATAAAAAAAATATATAAAATGTTGTAATCTGTTATTTAACAGCCTGATGGCCGTATTGTTGCTAGGCAATAGCGAATGTAGAAATAGGAAATCCCCGACCGGAATTAAAGTCACTATGCACATGTACTTCAAGGAAAGGAGCTTAGCGTAACTTTCATCTTCGTGGGAATAGAACCTGAGTTCAAATCCTGGAAGAGACTGATGGCATTTCACATTGCATGAACGTATTTAGAAAATGCACCAATCCATCATTGTTTTCTCCGGCTATCCATAAATAGTATGGCAGTCTCAGTTCTTTAACCTTGGTTAAGCAACAAGTTTAGCGGGAGAAAACTAAAATCAAACCACTTTTACTCCGCTTAGAAATTGGCCTTGAGTCATATCCTATGTGAAGGGGTTGGGCAAATGCATACTTTATCTCTGTTCAAAAGAATAAGAAGGATATATTAGGTGTGGTCCTATTTGTCCGTAAGTAGAATTATTTGTTTTAAATTTTAGATTTACGTTTTAGGGTTTTTATCACAAAACCCATAGATTGATGATAATGATTTGGCGAATTGGTGACAATGAATGGGATTATAGGAGTTTTTGGAGTGATGAGTTTTATTATTAAATTACTGAGATTTTAAAGGTTGTTTTTTTAGTGGATTTTAGGCGTGTAAAGGATGTCTACGAGTTGTACTAGTTCCATGTGACTCCAATAAGTGAATTTTTCGATTTTATTAAAATTTTTTACAGTAATGTTAATTTCATACAAAAACAACCCTTATTTTTTTTCTAAAAATGCGCGATTCGGGTTTAAAGTAAAGCAAATCTATCTATCTATCTATCTATCTATCTATCTCAGTTTGTTCATATATATCCCAGTTCATATATCTATATATTTGTCACTTTTTTCTTTCTACCTTAACATTGAGTGGTTTGTTAATTGTTCCATCGTTCTCTTTCTACAATCAATAAATCGTTCCTTTCTTTTTTCCATTTCATTTCATGTTCTTTTCCTTTCCACTCGTACATTTTCTCCATGAGTTCACTCATTTAAAACCAATTTTTCAATTTTTCCTTTTTCTTTATATCTTTTTAAATCAAACTGTATTTCTCTCCTTCGTCCATCACCAGTCGATTCAATTTCTCGTTTTCCTCCTGACACAAACTCCATAGTTCAACTTTCTTTTGTCCAGTGGACGCCATCTTTTTAACGTCTTTTTCCACTTGTCTTATTTTTCGGCCAAATTATCTATTTGACCCGAAAGCGCATGCGTGCATACAGACGTACACATAAACATACAAACGCATACTTGCAAACAATGAAACGATTTCCGAAGGAGACGCAGAACTATAATTAATTCAGTTGTTAGCGTGACAGTTTTTCAATCTATAGATTCCAAGAGACAGTTCACTTGCCTTAATTCTGGGATGGGAAACCTTTTCTTGTTTAAAGGTCGCATTGAAATTTATTGTCTACAAATAAGACCCCACTCAATAAAATTTTAGCCTGTTTGCAACGAAACCTAAAGCTTAGATTTTTAGTTAATAGCTTAGTTAAAATTTAATTAATACATACAACTTAAAATAAATGAAAATCTTTACTAACTTTTTAACGTTGCTTTATTGAGAGAAACCCTTTAGATAAAATGTACTAAGATGGAAAAGCACAATTTTGATCTTTTGAAAAGCCTCCTGAAGGCTTTACTTGATTGATGTAGAAGACCTCATTCGGTTTTAGGTTCCTCGTCCCTAGGTTAATCTAAACATATTCAAAGTTTTACCCAATAAATCAGGACATGAGCGCATACATTTGTGATTAAAGATTTTAAATATCTTATAGTCTTGCTTATACATAGATTTGTATCTAAGGTCACGAAATCGTTAATCTTTTTAAAGGTGACTCGTTTTTTGACTAAGGTCGCCATCTTTACTTTACTTTACTTATAGGCTAACTTCTACTCTGTGCCTAAAATTTTAGTCTTCAGATTTCGGTTTATACACGAGTACATTCGGTGTGTTACATTTACTTCTATAACAATAAGCAAACGAAAACAAATTTTTCCTTTTTCTATTAGGGTTTCGAATCAGTGCCCCTTTTATTAGGATTTCGAATCCTTTTTATTAGGGTTTTGAATATCAGTTATACCAGAGTATAAATCAGTCTCTTTATTCATGGTCACAATATCATTAATTTATAGATATTAATTTTTAAAGGCAAAAGTATCTAATACTCCTATTTATTCCCATTATATTTGCATTTCAAATTTACAGGACGATTGCTGAAATATTGATGGCTAAAATATTGATGTCCTCCAAATTGTTTAGTCATTCAATTTTTAACCAACACGAGTACACCTAGTATGTTAAGGTAGAACTAAAGTTTATGTTTTCTATTTCAAAGATTAGATAAGAAACTATCAGTTATGGAACAAACGTAAAAATGTTAGATTTTAATTGTTTTTTTGTTTTGTTTTTTTGTTTTTTTTGTTTGTTTGTTTTTTTTATTCTGCTCTGATTGCCAGCATTTGATCTCTTTGATTTATCCAAAGTTTTTTAAGCGATGCTTTTTCTTCATATATATATATATATATATATATATATATATATATATATATATATATATATAATACTTGAATAGAGGGAGACAGAAAGTCACAGAAGAATTTGAAGTTAGCTCTCTCTTGGAGGCACAGAGGATGGAGAGAGGGGAGATTCTTTAAGACAGCTAAAGAAAAATGTGTCGTTAAAACAAAGACCCCAAGCGATAAAGTAATAAAAAATCTAACAACTAACAAAGGGATTTGTTGCGTTCCTTTTCTGAATTTCTTTCCTCAGAGGCGATCAGGTGACTAAAGAAGTTAACAGTACTTCTCCACGGTGGACGCGGATTGTCTCTTCTCGGAACCGCAACGCCTCCTGACAATCTCTCTCGCTAATTACATGTAAAGTCAACTGTCTCAAGAGTCCGAATCGACCGTATAAAGTCAAGTTCTCCAATGTAAAATCTTCTCTTCTCATAAAATTGACTGAATAGTTGTATTTGCTCGATCTTTCCTCTCTGTATGGAATCAAATACTTTGGTGTTGCCTCGTGATTTTTGTACATTCTACTGTGATGATTCGACGGATATTTCAGGTCTGGAGTTGTAGATCGATTTCTTCGAAAGCCATTCTGATTTTCGCCTAGAATTTTCTCGACTTCAGGTCGGATTCGACTGAGAAGCAAAGTGTTATAAACATTAGCAGGTATAACATTAAGAGACATGCTTCCATAGCGCTTAGTGATTCCAAAGTTACCTTTCTTGGGGGAGGATGAAGCCTTTCGTACATTTCTCTGTTGTGTTTTATTTATACACAGCATTGTATAATCGAAGAAGTATATCTTCAAATTTTCTTGCTTTCCATACTTCAGGAGGTATATCGTCGAGGCTTGCAGCTTTTCTGCTTTTTTTCCCTCCAGTACTGCGTCAAGTTCTTCCTCCATAAACTGTCCAAATTTAATGTCTAATTGGCCATTATCTATCTTTTGAATGATATTATATGATATTGACCAAAAGATAAAATTAGAACATTAAGAAATCCAAGAAACAATTTTCATAAAATGTTTATTGAAGTGTAACCAAACAGGAACAAACATACAAAAAAAGAAAATATATGTGTAATTGAAATGAAATACTGTCTCTTTTTCTCCTACTTTACAATACTGCTCCTTTGGCTATGATCAGCATTTTCCAATGTGTTGTTTTATCTGGTTGATGTAATATGACTACGATGCAAAACACCCCAAGGCCCGGGTCACCTGAAGGAAGCATTTACAAACGAATGAAAACTTTCATCTCATTACTACATGTTGAAAGAAAGAAAACTATCTTTGCAACATTTTCCTAGTCGTATTATCAACTACTTATGTTGCTGCCTTCTATCAATCATTCAGAAAAAAATTATCCAGTTGCTGGTGTCGCTGCTGCTGCTGATGATGATGATGTTGATGATGATGATCGTTTACTTTTATGCATATTCATGTTGTTTTGAAAACTTGAATGGGATTATTCAATAATATTACCAATAATTATTGTTTTAAATTGCTTTTTAACGGAATGTCAACCTGGTGGTGTTGTTTTCTGCCTAAAAGGTAGAGAATCATGTTCCATGTACGTTTATATCAATATGTTTTGTGTTATCTTTTCTTTTGAATTTGGGGCTCTTTTATTTGCTCAAATTATATGATATCAAGTATTCCTATCTAATACAAATAATTCATACACAATTATATGGTTTCAAGCAACTAATAATAGCAATAATTATAATAATATAAATCCATAGTAAAATATACTTTCTTGTATTTATTTTTAATACAAATAATTCACTTATAGCTTTATAGTATCAAGTATTCTAATACAAATAATTTTCACACTCACCAGATGTCCAGAACTGGATCTTGTGTTTTACGGTGGGTTTTTTAAAGACAGAAGAGTGAATTGAAAAAAGGAGTAAGGGGGAGAAAGACAGAGACAGAGAGGGTTTGAGAGAGATGCTTTATGGGGAAAGGGGCGGTGAAACAGTCGATTTTTACTGCAGCTGACCTGCATACTTTAATTTTTTTTTTCTAATGACCTATTTTGTAGTATTGATTTTTTCGTACAGACGGACATTGCCAGACTTTTAAGTTGTTTTTTTTAATCGTTTCTTTTGGCTCCAAATTCCTTTAAAAATTCATTTAATCATTAGCCCTTCATTTTTATTCCCAACTCTCCAGCCGACTGGCATCCTCCTTCAAGTCTGAGTCGCTTAATTTCTATTTTCATTCATTTCGAGTTTCCCTGTTTTTTACCATTTTTCTAATTTTTTCTTCGTCTCATTTCTAATCTAAAACGACAAATAGATATTTCTTCATGAATTTTTCAGTTTCTGTAAGAGATTCATTTATTGTTTCATTCTTCTTTTGAAATATAGCCAATAAGATATTTGAATTTCCATTTTCTTCCCTGTATTCAAAAGATTTCTGTTTATTTCCAATCATCCACACATTATTATTATTATTATTATTATTATTTACTCCTTAAGAGTATTTCACTGGAGTTTGAGTGACAGCAAGTCCCCTCAAGTTTCCAGGACTCCTCTCAGTATTCTGGCCGTTCTCAATAATGTAGTAGTTTGGATGGTCTCCACACGTCCTCTTTTTTCCAAGTCCTTCAGTCCCTTTAATCATCCTTTGGTGACTGTACCAAAAACACAAATCACGATTGGTATAATTGTCACCTGCATGTTCCATAATTTTCTCAATTCCCTAGCAAGGTCCAGGTACTTATCGTTCTTTTCTCTTTCTTTCAGTTTATTCTTTGGTCAGTCGGGATAGCAAAGCCGACAATTTTGCAAGTTCTTTATTTTTTATTTTTGTTTTCAAGGTCTGGTCCTCTGGCCGAGATTTGGTGATCTTTTGTATTTCCCTATAGTTTATGTGTGTCATTCTCTAGAACAGGTGCTGGGTTGTGCATATACCATTTATTCGTATGGTTAAATTTAGATTTCTTGCACATCTCCCAGTGGAACTCCTTGTCCACCAAGTCGTGCCTGGTCTTATACACTTTCTGTGCTAATTTTCTGCATTCGCTAATGTAATTGGTTATTTCGTCTCTATCACCACATAACTTACATTTGCTATTTTTTTGCGTCTTATCTATTTTCGCTTTTGGGGGTGTCCTCGTAGTGTAATGATTAAAGTGATGGACTGCGAAATGGTAGTAAGCGAGTTCGAATTCCAGTCGCGCTCTTATGTTCACTTTCGGACAAATACCCTCGGGATAGGTATGAAACCCCTTATCCTCCCAGCTATGGGTTAAATAGTACCACTACTGTTCCTCTTGAACGATGGCTTTGGCATTAAATAACCTACAATGGTTGATATGCCATTAAACTAAGAAACCAAACCTATTCTCGCTTTGATATGATTGGTTCTTATGGCGTTTTTTGTGCTGCTATCTGGAGAGATTCTGTTTCTCTCTAAAGGTTTCCCTTTCGTAGCCAATTCTAGGTTTTCTCGAGTGAGATTTTGCTTATTAGTCGTTTAAAACGCCCATAGAGTTGTTTTTCTTCCCATTTTTGTTTTCTAGTTATAGTCATTCTGTTGGTCTTCATGTTGTCAGTATCATTTCTGGTAGATGTAATTAGTCCTCCTTTGTGCTTTTCAATGTAGTCCTCAAGTCGTTGATGTATCGATGCGTTAATGCTATCTTCAATGCTGACAAGTAGTCTTCCTCCTTCCTTTCTTGATACATATAAATTCATCTCTAGGATGTAATTCCTTACGCATGGTCATTAATTTTTTTATTCTTTGGTTCATTTGCTTAAGTTCTTCTCTGGTCCACTTCAAAAAGGGTCTCGAATATCAAACGAAGGGTAAAATCCAGGTATTTATTGCTCTCATAAGGTATCTGCTACATAGTTTTGTCTCGAGTAGCTTTCTGATTCTCCTGATTATTATTATTATTATTATTATTATTATCTTTTGAGAATTTTTCACACCAGCTTTAGCTGATGGTTTCTCGCTGGTTTTTGAATGACAGCAAGTTTTTTTTAAGTCTCCAGGACTCTCCTTAGTATTCTGGCTGATCTCAATAAAACTGTAGTTTGGAAGGTCTCCACGCGTCCTCTTATTTCCAAGTCCTGTACCAGTCCTTTGGTGACAGTATCGATAGCCCCAATTACAGTTGGTATCACCGTCACTTTCATGTTCCACGGTTTTTTCAGATCCCTCTCAAGTTTGAGGTACTTATCTTTCTTTTCGATTTCTCTCGATTTTACTCTGTCGTCAGTCTTGACAATAAAGTCCACAACTCGACAAGTTCTCTTTTTTTCATTTCTTTTTTTTTTTTTTTTTTTTGACTCTCACTAAGGTTGTTCGTCTGCCTGTAATTTGGTGATCTGTTAGTATCTTAAAATCCCAGAGGAGTTTGTGCGTATCATTAACCAGGACTGATGCTGGGTTGTGCATACACCATTTGTTCCCATGGTCAAATATCAGTTTCTTGCACAATTCCCAGTGGATCACATTCCCCACCCAGTCGAGTCTTGTCTTATGCTCTTTCTGAGTTAATTTGCTACATTCACTTAATATGTGATTGATCATTGTGTACGCCGCATAAGTTTTTCTCGACACTTTTTATTAATTTTTTTTTTTTTTTTACTGAAGTCAGAATGACGGCAAGTCTCCTCAGGTTCTCAAGACCCCTCTAAGTATCCGAACTGATTTTAGCTAGACTGAAAGTCTGGAAGTTCTCAATTCTTCCTCTGATCTCCTGTTCTCCTCAATATCTTTCCCAGACCTTTGGAGAAAAGCTGATGCACATGAGAGTGACGGTGATAACAATTGTAGTTGGTGCACTTGGAACGTTCTCCGAAGGTTTGGAAAAGAGGCTGGGAAAATTAAATACCAGAGGAAGTATCCAGATCACAGCACTTTAAAGATCAGCTGGATTATTTAGAAGAGTCATGAGACTTGAGGAGACTTGTTGTCATTCGGACTTTAGTAAAAAAAGAAAAAGAAAAAACAACGAGTTTAAAATTGATTGGAACTCGCATAAAATAATAATATTAACTTGGATCTTGTCAGAGAGCTGAAAAAGCGGAGGAACATGAAGGTGACGGTAATACTAATTGTACTTGGTGCACTTGGATCAGTTCCCAAAGATTTGGAAAAGTGATGGGAGGAAGTGGAGATTATAGAAAGGATCGAGACCATACAGGCCACAGCATTATTAAGATGATCTAGAATACTGAAAAGAGTCCTGAGGACCTAAAGAGACTTTCTTGCGAAATATCACCATCTAACGCTGATTTGAAAAACTCGCTGAAATGAAATAATAATAATAATAATAATAATAATAATGATAATAGCTGATGATACTTAGAAAATACATAGCCTGATACAAACTTACTAAATCACAAGAAAAGATTAACCACATCGAACTGTTTGCCAAAAACGAAAAAGAATGCGAAACTCTAATACATATATATAAGATATACAGTGACGATATAGAGGTGGAATTTTGTATGGAAGAATGTGCTATGTTAATAATGAAAAGCGGAAAACGGGAATTGACAGAAGAAAGAGAACTACTAAATCAAGAAAAAAATCAGAACGCCCGGTAAAAAGGAAACTTACAAGTATTTGGGAATATTGAAAGCTGACTCCATCAAAAGAGTGGAAAAAAAGAAAATTTTTTAAAAGAGTTTCTCAGGAGATAGAAAAAACTATTTGAAACCAAAATATGTGGTAGAAATCTCAACAAAGAAATAAACACCTAGTCTGCACCTGTTGAAAGATAATCGGGACTATTCTTAAAATGGACGAGGGCAGAACTTCAACAAATGGTCCAGAGAACAAGAAAATAATGACGATGCAAAAGGCCTTACATCCGAGAGATGACATAGACAGACTATATGTGTCAAGAAATGAAGGATGAAGAGGACTCGCTAACATTGAAGACAGCGTTGATACATCGATACGATTCGAAGACTACATAAAAAAAGAATAAAGAAAGACTAATTACTGCGACCAGAAATACAATACAAGGATCAGCAGATCACCAATAACTAACAGATCACCCAACCTCAGCCAGACGACCAGACCTAGCGATAGTCAATAATAGTAGGGTTTGCTGTTCCAGCCGAATACAAAGTAAAATTAAAAGAAAGCGAAAAGGAAGATAAATACCTAGATCTTGCAAGAGAACTCAAAAAAACTATGGAACATGAAGGTAACGGTGATGCCACTTGGAATTGATGTGCTTGGAACAATTCCCAAAGGTATTATAAAGATAAAGAGAATGAAAGACTTGGAAATAAGAGAACAAGTGGAGATCATCTCGACTACAGAATTATTAAGATTGGCCAGAATACTGAGAAGAGTCTTGGAGACTTGAGAAGACATGCTGTCACTCAAATCCCAGTGAAAAGCTATCGCCTAACACTGCAGTGAAAAATTGTCAAAGGAGTAAAATAATATTTGTTCCAAAAAAAAACAATTGGTTAAGTGAAGATATATATAATCATAGTTAAAAGAAGAACAGCAGAAAGATTCAATATGCATCATAAGGGGGAAGCATATGTAAGAAACTCTATAAACTGAGGTCAACTTTAATTATAGATGAGGCAATAATTTTACGATGGGAAAACAAGAAAAAAAAATTAATTTAATTAAGATGAAAATATTATAAAAATAAATGATATCAGCTTCATCGTTTTCAACTTTATCAACAAGAGAAAAATAAAATTAAAAACTTCCCCGGGGAAATAACAAGTTTACAATATTAGAACTGATTTTATAATTATAATTCACTTTTGGAACGTAAATATTGACTTTCTTCGGTACACCCCAAATAAATAATTCTTTAAAATGAAAGGTCTTGATGTATCTGCCAAACATAATTATATTTCCATTGTTCTTAGACATTATTAAAAACTCGGAAGAATATGATGCAATGTCATGTGAACGCCCGTGTGATGGAGCATAATGAATTTTAAAATGTCTGTGAAAAAAATCTTCAAAGTTGAGATCGACTTATCTTTTGATATGAGCGAGGCTTAAATTTTATATTGAAAATTTAATTTAAGTTTTTTATTAGTGAAAATCAACTAGAAGAGTATAAATGTTGATGAGAAGTGGTGAGAGATAAAGTTAGTCGAACGAAATAGCAACAACAACAAAATATGGGGTAGGAAAAAGGGAGAAAAAGAGAAAAATGAAGAACAACAAGAACAGCAACCACAAAGATAAAAAGTTAAAAGAAATAGAGAAATAACAGAACAATAGCAACAACAACGGAAGAAGAAGAAGAAGAAGAAGAAGAAGAAGAAGAAGAAGAAGAAGAAGAAGAAGAAGAACAACAACAACAACAACAACAACAACAACAACAACAACAACAATGAAAACGCTTTGGATTGGTTCCTTTGTTTAATGACATATCAACTTTCCTGGGATATTTAATCCATCCTTGTAGAGCAGAACCAAATAGATGGGACAAGAAGAAGAAGAAGAACAACAACAACAGCAACAACTAAAACAAAAATGAGGTGGTGGAATTAGAAGAAAAACAAAAGCAATAATAAGATTTAGAATAATAAAGAAGAGGACGAATAATAACAACAAAAGCAAAAGCAAAAATAAAGAACAACAAGCGGTAAAAAAAATAGAAGCGGAAGAAGAAAAACTACAATAGCAAGAAGACCGAGAAGATATTTCCAATTTTCAAAAGTTTTTGAGAAGCAGTTTTGTATTGTGCTGTACAGCACCTTCCATACTCTCTAGACCAAGTCCTGTATGACTATTTCTTAATATTAACTAAAAATTCATCTCATGAGTAAGATGTGAAGATCTTGAGTATATTTGAATAGATACGACAGCACGACTTCACACCATATCAAAAGAGAAGTTTCAAAGGTGCATCGACCAATAAAAAAGTTGATGGAATAAGTTTATTGAATGCCATGGGGACTCTCTTTTAAAACATCTCGGGTGTAAGTAGGAATGAATCGTTGTATAGTTTTGTGTAAAATAAAAAGATCCCCGGATGAGCAACCATTTAAATGGGAACTGGTGCATTTAAATATTGTTATCACCAAACGGGGGAGTTTATTTTTCGCACGTGTGAAGACGGGGCGGTCTGGCACTTGATCCCTCGTAGAATAAGTCCTCGTTCAGAGTCCTTTCTCGGGTATATATATGAACTGGCATATTATGTGGGGGTTAATTTAGGGCTAGACTGACCGCCGTTGGCAAGGGGTTTCCAAATTTCACATCACACATACACCCACCAGGCCACTAGCTCTTCCACCCCTAGATTTATGGAAGATATGGACCTCTAGGTTTAGATGTAATAATATTAATTATAGTAGTCGACAACTCCGGTTTCCCGTATAGTATTTTTAAAGGAAAATATAGGACAACTTAGGCGAGAATAACATAAGGCGAAAGAAGCTGAAAAAGAAACAGCAACTTGATAGTAAACGACACAATGAACAAACTTCAACACGTGAAAACATTAAAATATAACAATCTTTTTAATGCACACGCAGATACACATATTCAACGTGTCGGCTATATTATCAGCGGATAATGCATAACTATAAATGTCTTTCTTTCTTTTCTTCTTTTCTTTAGTCTTCCTTTAAATTGAGAGAGAGAGAGAGAGAGAGAGAGAGAGAGAGAGAGAGAGAGTATATAATTGGGTATAGGGAGAAACAGTCCTAATGTTTACTTATCTTTTCGACAGGTTCCTTCGGAGAGTATTTTCTCTTTTACGGGCTGACGGACTTTATTTTATATATATCTCTGGCTTGAAGGTATGGGTTCTTCTACTTGTCCAAGATTCTTTCCGCTTTCTTTACCCGGTGTTTCGCCTCCATCTGTTCACGACGACCTCTGTTCCAAAACTGATTTTCTTTTACCCTATTTCTGCTTACGGAAAGAAGGTGCCACTTCCGTTTTATGGTTCTAGCCAATCATTTAGCTTCTATCTTCTTCCTTCCCCTGTCAGGCGATTCTTTGGGACTACTATCTCTTTGACCCGGTCACAGAGTCCAAACATCTGTTGGCTTTCACTCTGACCCACATTCTTTACTTTCTCCGACAGGCCGTGAGGAATTGACCTATATTACTATTTCTCTTTTTAGCAGTCAGTAGAAATACATCATTTCTCTTCTCTCAGTGGGATCACGTGACGTTTGTGTATGTTTCGTGTGTGCGTGCATTCTTGTGCTGCCAGAGAATTCAAGTTCATGCATATTTATTTTAATGGAAATCAAACACCTACAAAAAGTGAAATCTTCAAATCGTAATAGACGGTTGTAATAGACATTTAAACCCGGGCTGAAGAGGAATTAAGGTTTCCACACCAAAAGCATAGAATCTAAATATTAGTCTTTGTTAATTTAACCGGATGGAACAGATACGACACGCTGATCTTACAAAAAGGTGCCGATGCATGCAGGAATGCATGAAACTCGGTGTTTACGCAAATCAAACATAGATTTCCAAATATTTTATCACGGATGTTCAGCCCTCATTATATATATATATATACATATATGATGACAGCCTTAAAGATGGGAGTACACACACACACACACACACACACACACACATATATATATATATATATAAAGAGAAAGAGACAGGGAGAGAGAGAGAGAAGAGGAGGAGGAGGAGTGCTGGAAACCAAAAATAGAAACCAAAAATAGAAAAGCATTTTTTTTCAGTGGAGTTAAAGGAACTTCAGAAACAATATTCCAATTATGTTTTACTGAGGAATAAACATGAGAAATAGTATGTACGCTTTATGACATTAAGTCATACGTTAATCGAACCGAGAACAATATTACCTGATACATACATGGAAGGAAAGAGCACGTACCAAAGTGTTTACGTTAAGAAAACGTACATGTCACTCAGTACGTATTTACCCGACCCTTCTACCACGTGTAAGATATGACACAAGGCCAATTTTTAAACGGAGTACTGCGTTTCTTTTTCTCTCTCACACTTTCTCATTCTAAATCTTCCAATCAATTTCTTACTCTATCTATATCTACTGCGCTTCCTTCCCCCCTCTCTCTCTCTTTCTCTCTCTCTCTCTCTCACACACACACACTTGATCTGCCAATCTCTTTCTTACTCTATAAATACTCTTTCCTTTTAGATCAACAAAGTTAAGCAGCGATGATTAGGCTTAATTCTTAAATGAGTGACCACTAAAGAACAGCATTAACAGTATGGATTTCCCAATCCCTCTATTACAAGTAGGATGCGATACAAGATCAGTTTTTAAGTGCTCTCAAGCTAGTTTAAATTCAGATTTTGTTTGCGCTGTTGGCTGGGACTGTAGAAGACACCGACTGCACCTCTGCAGAGGGGTAAGACCCCCCCCAATGAGTGTCCTGGATATGACACTAAACAATCAGATGATGAGGCTCCAGTTATGCGGGAGCTTTGGGGAATGCGGAGCACCCCTTCATTGCCATTGATCCTGGGTCCACTCTGTCCCAGAATGGTAGCACCTAATAGGGCCCTATCTATGGGTTAAATAGAACTAACTGCATACTTATGCTAAGCTGAATTGTTTGAATTAGAACTGTTTGATTAAACTGAATTGCTTTGGATAGAATTATTATTTGCTTAAAAATGGATTTGGCGTTAGATAACCAACAAAGATTGATATGCCATGAAACTCAAACAACCAACCAATATCAGATTTTGCTTTTTTTCTTGATCGTTTACTGTACCAAGCCTAAAATGTTCACTTTGCCCTATTATTTTCCTATAGCAGGAGCGAGTAGAAAACATTTCCAATGAGTATTAACGTGAAGTGAAGTGAACCTCATTCAGGATTTAAACTCAGATCACCCAATCTATTTTGTTCAACGACAACCTTTACGCCACGAACACTTCCTATGTCAGTTTGTACATCTGAAATCATAGAAAAAAAGTGACAAACTTATGCTTTTATGTAGAAAGATTTTATTGTGCAAATGTTCCCATAATGAGTAAGGTTACTGGTTTTAAAGTTCTTTTTTTATTGCTTCTATTCGAATAATCAAAATGGATATTATTAGGTATTATTTAGTTATAAGCTCTACAGCATTGTAACTGTAACCAAAAAACATACTGTCGTAGCAGTCCAAAAATAGATATTTAATATTTATGCAATTTCATTTTAGCTTCCAGAAATGTTGGAATTCATTTTTTCTTACAAAGTTTCAATGCTGCAGGATTTCTTAGAAAATACCCAATGATATCCATTTTGATTGTTTCATGTTCTGCTAATAATATAATCCTGATATCTTTGAGTTTGAGAAGAATTAACTTTTTATGAAAAGAAATTTTGGGGAGTGAACGTAATTATTGACGATACAGAAATACTTAATAATATAGTTTTCGTTACAAATAATAAAACCCTGGTATCTTTGGTTTTAAAAAAAATTACATTTTATGGTAATGCACTTATCTATGGGTGATACTGTGTATATGTGTGACAATGAAGATGTGTCTGAGAACTTGCGAGGAATTATCTAAGTGCGTCTATATGTATGGGAAGGTGATAACACACATGAAAGAAAATATATGCGTAAGTGATAGAGAGAGAGAGAAAGGAATAAAAACTTGCAAGTGCTCACGCCTTAGTGTGTGCGTGTGTCGTTGTGTGTGTGTGTGTGTGTGTGTGTGTGTCGTTATGTGTGTGTGTGTGCGTGTCTTTGTGCGTACCCTTATGTGCGTGTGTGTAAGTGCGTGCGTGCGTGTGTGTGTGTGTGTGTGTGTGTGTGCATTCGTTTTTTAACACATGACTATTTCGTTCTTTTTGATTTGCAAACGGATATTAAGGTTTTGTAATCGTTCGGGCGAGAATTAAATGTTATTAAAGCAATCAAGATGTTTGTCCTTCTCCCTTAAAAAAAAAAGTCTGAGCTTTATGAATTTCTAAATGTGTACGTTTTTGCGTATGTCATCAGTCGGAGATAACATGAAAGAGAAACACATACTATATATACATATATACCTCTTTACCGACCCACCATGTGTACACTCATATATTAAACTGTGTGCCCCAGAGTACAGCACCACAGAAACTTTTGAGAAATGAACAGGTGACTTGGTTTGCAACTCTTGTTTGCCAACAACAGCACTACGGTAGGTGCCTTATAATTAATTCCGTCATCCTTAGAATACATGGACAACATCCTTTGCAGCATCAGACCTCCTGCCACTTCAAATCATGCGCCATGCGTATAATATTTACCTGTATCAAACTAGAAAAAAAAGCTCAACAAATGGATGCCACACGAGCAGATAAAAAATCTCAAAACACCGTCGAGAAAACCATTTTTTTATTGCCGTTTCGCGCTGTGTTAGGAGACAGTGGCGAATCAATAAAACATTTCATTCTTGTCGACGTGGCTAGGAATATGTTGACATGATCATCTACAGTGGTGTACTGAGTGTGGTGGTAAGGCTCCTGTTCTGGAGTTCTGGGTAATTTGGAATACCCCTTAATTTCTCCCAGGCTAACTCTAGCCTGCATTTGGACTGCTTGTTAAAGTTCTAGCTATAGGCCGCATAGAAATGTTCGAAAATTATTCGTATTAGATAGGAATTCTTGAAACTATATAACTATATGCAAACAAATAATCATTAAATAGGAATCGGTATTTAGATTATTAGTATTAGATAGGAATACTTCAAACGATACTAGAGTGTAAAAGTTATTTGTACTAGATAGAAATATTCCTTTTCAAACAAATGATTATCGAAATATACAAATTGCGCAATTCAAAAAATGTGATTGAACATCGAAAATATAGTTATGATTATAAATGAATCAAATTTCGATATTAGATAACCCATTAAGCCAAACAAAATTAAAACAAGCCAATAAATAGTTATGTAATCAAACATTTACAAAGGAATCAAATTTCGGCATATAGGTGTTGATATGCCGTTAAACAAATAAATTAAACCATTAATTTCTAAGCTTATGTAGCATAGTCAGTTACTATCATTTGTTAGCAACTAAGATCCTAAAGTTCTGGATCACCGTACTAACACAGTCAATTTACACATACCATAGTACTTAGTGGCACAGTGATAAATTAATGGGAATTGGTCACGATACAATAGCGATCCAGTTTGCTGATACCAGTACAACAGCAGCCGCACAGCAATTAAATTTAGGATAGTGTGACGGGGAATCTTTTCCTGTTTAAAGGCCGCATTGAAATTTACTGACTATAAATAAAACTGTTCTGAATAATTTTTTTAATGCAGAATCTAAAGATTTAACTTTTAGCTTCGCTCAAATTCAATTACTATGTACGACTCAGAAGAAATGAAAAACTTGCCATACCTTTTATTGACTTTTTTTTAGGTTGTTTCTTTTGTTATTTTTCCTTGTGAAAAAATGTTGGGACATCCGATCTTAAAGAGGAGGTATTCTATTTTTAGAAATATTTAAAAAAAGATGTAAATTCTAAAAAAAACAAAAAAAAAACGGTTTAGAAGGTCACAATCAACCATAAGGCTGCTGCTGCTTCTGCAAATTTGGTTTAATGAGACCAGAACAAAGCAGTCACTTCATAGAGAAACGGAGTTGTTTGATGATCATAGCTGTACACGGTAGCGTTTATAAACAATTCTTAAAATTATCTTGGTTTGTGCGTATTATGCATGAGTGGTTTATTCCCCACGATTTTGAAGTCTAAAGTTAGAGAGATTAATATTCTACATGAGTGCGTATTAGACACGAATGATTATCTTAATAGAAATTATGATTGATCAAAAAAACAGTAATCCATTGTAGATATATTTCGTTTTTAATCTCTTCGACAGTATTAGTTAAGTTATATATTTGTTGATTTTAGTAAATTAGACTGGTCATAAAAATGAAAAAAAAAGAAATAAATAAATTCACATCACTTGTCAATCTGAGTCCGAGTTTATCTGATTACCTCAGTTAATTTTTTTAATCAGTGATTAAACCGAATAAGCTTTGAATATTAGATGTGACCATAATAGCCCAATCTTGAGGTAGATATCGAGCTTAAAAGCAGACTGACAGTAAATAAAACTGCAGCATCCTCAAGGACGATTTTAACCTGGGTACAATATCTGCATACTTGTAGGTAGGAGATAAGAAGTGGTAGTGTGTTGCCACAACAAAAATGTTCTGTTAGAACTCTTCTATCTGGGTGTGGCTCAGAATTTTTTGAAAGACCCTCGTACATACCGACACAGTTCGTTTTGTTGCTTCCTTTAATGGAAGATTTTTTGGGCTAAACTTATTTGAGACTAACTATTCTTTTGATAAAAGGAACATTTGGTTAACAGATGTATATATATATATATATATATATATATATATAAAGATAAACAAATATAATAAGATGACTAGGAATATTACCTTGTTGCTATTTATTTATTAATTATCTCCAACAGTTTCAACTTGATATCGCCAGGAAGAAAGATTTAATGAAAAAATTGTTGTTTTCTAGGGTTTTAAAAGAGTTTTTTAAGGGTTGAAACGCCACAAAAGAATCTACGAGAAATTAATTGTTAATGTCGTATATCCATTCATTGAATGAAGATTATTATGAAGTATTCAAGTATTTTGAAATGAACATTTTGATTTTGATCGTGTACACGTGACAATGAGATTTACATGTGGGAGATATTTGTTCGGTGTGAATAGACTATGTTTAAAATTATCCGTAATTGTATATATGTATATACACACGTGTGTGTGTGTGTGTGTGTGTGTGTGGATAGATAGATTGGTAGATAGATACTAAGATGATACCGACTAAAAATAAAGTTATTCACGAACGTATCAACATTTCTATCTTGGAGAAGGGTAGTCCTTTAAACAATGTAGTTTACAACAAGACCAAATGTTCTGGTATTGGTCAATGTAAATTAAACTCACTGCGGTCTACTAGAAGAGTTTGTTGGTCATAACATTATTCAAGGTGCCCTGCTTCGGAGAAAAGTTACTTTTCATTCTACCGAGAATCAGTGTCGCTCCGTGATAATTGGTCTGGAATATATGTGCTTTATCTACATAAGGATTTTCAAGTAAATATTATGATGCTATTCTATGTGAACTCTTGCATGTTGACTCTATCATTTGCCTACTTAGCTGGAATCACACACACGAATTACCCAAAATTTGGGTTTTTCAGGCTATACATATGTGTGTGTGTGTGTGTGTGTGTGTGTGTGTGTGTGTGTGTGTGTGTGTGTGTGTGTGTGTGTGTGTGTGTGTTTTACATGGTAAAAGTTACAAACAAAAAAGAAAAATAAAAAACTTACAAAATATTAGAATTATCCATTATACTTATAATGGAGGGCCTCAAATCCTTCTCCATTTCCCTGTCAGTGGAGCTTAGAATATGCTACTGATGTGTAAGACCGATCTCCAAAAAGAAGTTTACTGGGTATGTATATCAGTTGGTGAGGCTCCAGTTCTGGAGATCTGGGGAGCATGAAGTATTTCTTTATCAGCATTACTCTCAGGTCCACTCTGGCCCAAAGTGGAAGTTCGTGCAATGGTTCCATCTATGGGGCAAGTATATCAATTAAAAAATTATTCGTTATATATATATATATATATATATATATATATATATATATATATATATATATTATTGAATTAATTTAGCGGGCTATTGCAATGCGAAATAATAATGATAAAAATACATAGATTGGCTTGATTGTTTAATGGCATATAAAGCTTCATAAGTTATCTAATGTGAAAGAAGAAGAACACCAGAGATAAATATTTAACTTATAACTAGAGGTATAAGAAGATTCGTACTTTTCAAAAGGCGTTTGCGCAAAAGTGTAATAGCGAAACGAGTTCGAACTCGCTTACTTCACGGCCACAATCCAGCTTATTAGCTATTACTCCATAGGCATTTCACTTCGTAGTTATTTAATCTTACAGCAGATACGTACTAGTCACAAGCTTCGAAAGGCAGATGTCTTGCATCACTTCGTTTTCTGCTCTTTCAGATGTTATTAAGAATTATACAAGGGTACTTAATTTAGTTAGGGAAAACTACAACCTGTAGTGGGTATATGTGACCCCAGACAATATCAGCGATCGAAAGATCAAAAGCTGTTTTGAATGAAAAATGTGAACAGAGAAGTGTTTAATAAAGACTGTGTTATGTTTGTTCGGGACCAGAGAAAACCGACACAAAAAAGTTGTCATCTATTGGATCAAATGAATGAGAACTTATAAGGATTATATGTATATATATATAGATATAGATCCAACCTTTTGGCACAAGCAGGATGTGACATAAGGTCATTTTTTTAAGCGCAGTTTAACGGGCTTGAATCGACTACCAAGGTTGACGAGCCCAATTTACTTTTCTATTTATTCATAGGAGGAGAGAAAAGAGTTGAATGCATACCATTTCTACGAGTATTTTCCGCTATGTGGAATGCAAGCAGACTCGTCCAGGATTTTTAACTTGAGTCACAGTGTCCCTTTCCCACGGCGATAACCATAACAATATGAACACTGCTATATATAATCATTAACTATAATCCAACTACATTACTTTTGTGGTCGCCCAACGCGATATAATGGTTAAATAGCTAAGTTTTTAAACCATTATTAGTGTGTTCGAGCCCCACTAGGCTTCCATATACCCATCTTTTTATACACACACACACACAAACACACACACACACACACACACACATATATGTATATATATATATATATATATATATATATATATATATATATTTGTTTAGTAATTAATCTGCAATTTTTTATAATTTTTTTTTTGATCGATGAGAGGAGGTGTATTGTAACTTTCGTGAGTTTTTTCAAGGTCTCAGCATTTGTCGACTACTAAATCAGTCCTGTATAAATATTTGACGTCCAAAATGGCCCTACACGAATGCAACAGTCGAAAAATGGAGAAAATTTAGGAAAAAAAGAAAGAAAAACTAAAGACCCACGAAAGTTAGAATACACCTCCTCTGAACGGTCATCAAATGAATAGAATTCTGCAAGTTAATGAATAAGCCAGTTCATATACAAATGTGTGTGTGTGTGTGTGTGTGTGTGTGTGTGTGTGTGTGTGTGTGTGTGTGTGTGTGTTGGTGGTGGTTTCATCGTTTATATATTATACGTATTATGTACATGTGACTGTAATTCCACAAAAAAGTGTACAAATAGAGAATGAAGCCAATTCAATTTGCTCAAGAATGATAATTTGGTGGGATTTTAAGTTTGCCCTAAACGTCATTCTTTTAATCATCTCTATTCTCAATATGACGGAGATATCTATATCCTTCCCTCGATTCTAAATAGAAGCACCAGTGTCATCATGGACGACTGTAACCTCCGTAAACGAACAAGTTCTCAGGTTGTCTAGTATCATTATAATATATGTCTTTGTAAGCTAATCAAATAATGATTACTTGCATTTATTCAACTATTTTGGCTATTTACGTTTTTAATGTTGCTAAAAGCTTGTAAAGAAGTCATGATTATGATAGCTAAAGACTAAAAGGTAAGGAAAACAACATCAAAATAAGACGAGGAGAGTTAAAGAGAATGAAGCCAAGTAGTCAGAGGGTGAGGGGAGTTAAATGACTTAACTGAAACAGAAATTGATGGACACATCATCTTGAAACAACAACTACGACACAGGGAAGAGGGAAAAGAAAGAGAGAAAGACAGGGTGGTCAGTGTGTCGAGGATTTTATGAGCGAGAAATATTAATAGAGTTAGTAGAGACGGAAGGTGTCGGTGAATTTATACAAACAAATGACAAATGAGGTGATAATTCGTTGACAGAAACGTAGACAGATATGAAGAGATTATGAGTAATGAATTGAAGGAAAGATACTCTGTTACTGATAATCAGACAGACAAATCAAAGGATGGATATGTATGAGGGACACATACGGATAAAGGGACACATTGATTGATGAAAGAATAGACGAATCAGTGGTCATTAAAAAAGATTGAAAATTCATAACAATATATTTGATTTATTTTTCAATCCTATTTTTTTATTTCGAAATTCTTCTTTGTTTTTAATTAAGTGATTGCTTTAAATAAGTGAGTGCTGTTATCAATCTTGATCGTTTCATAAATCAGCAACGTTAGCCTTATTGCAAATAGAACCACACGCTTAAATAGTTAACTAATATTTTTCGTCTTTGAAATAAAATGAATATATCTATCAACAAATTGGAGTTACTTTACAAAACTATACCTTTATCTTTTTCACAAATTTTTTTATTATTATTATTATTATTTTTATTATTATCCTCGCGGGTTTTCACATCAACGTGAGCTGATGGTCTTTCATAAAGGTCTGGATAAAGACAAATCCTTAATTCTCCTGGACTCTTCTCAGTATTCTGAATGACTTCAACAATGCTCTAGTTTGGATGATCTCGATTCGTCCTCTGATTTCCAACTCTAGTAGCTCCCTTTCTAAGCCTTTGGGAAACGTTCTAAGAGCGTTATTACAATTAGTATCAGCGTCACCCTCATGTTCCACAGCTTTCTTAGTTCTCGGGCAAGGTTCAAGTATTTGTCTCTCTTTTCGTTTTCTTTGATTTTCACTCTGTGGTCAGCTGGAATGACAAAGTCCTTTTTACGGCAAGTTCTCTTTATGACTAGGTCTGATCTTCTGGCCAGGACTAGGTGATCTGTTGTATATCAAAATCTAAGAAAATCTTGGTCATCTTAATCTTCAAGACGGATTCTAATTAGTGCAGATACGATTTTGTCTTATGGTCAAATCTAAATCTTTTTCACAATTCTCATTGGATCACCTTCCCGACCCTGTCATGTCTCGTCTTATAATTTTTGAGCGCTCCTTTTCAATATTTGCTTATTATATTTGTAATAGTTTTTTTTTTCTTTCGCAGCACATAACGTTTACTTACTATTCAGTTGTGTATTATCGATTTTCGCTTTAATATAATTGTTCCTTATATTGTTGATTTTTGCTGCTATTAGAAGATATTCAGTTTCTCTCTTGAGGTCCCCTTTCATAGCCATGACACATATTGTCGTTTAACATACAAATGCAGTCGTTTTTCTTACCATTTCTTTTTCCTAGTTATTATTATTATTATCATCATCATTATTATTATTATTTGCGATTTTTTCATACGAGCGTTAGCTGGTGGTTTTTCACACGAGTCTTGACGACAGCAAGTTTCCTCTGGTCTCCAAGACTCTTCTGAGTATTTAGCCGATCTTCATAATGCCGCAGTTGTACAGTTTTGATCCTTTCTCTGATCTCAAATTCCTTTTCAAAACCCTGGGGGTGAGGCCATTCCAATTGCACCAACTATAATTGGTATAACCCTTACCCTTATGATTCCACTGCCTTTTTTGCTCCCTCGCAAAATCCCAGAATTTGTCTATCTTTTCTTTTTCTTATATTCTAACTTTGTAGTCAATGATTTCATCTAAAATGTTTAGAATCGAATAATACAAATGTGTCGAACAAATCTGTCCTACAATAAGTACTTTGAATAGGCAAGTCTTTGATTTCAGTTGTACGAGACAAATAAAAGCACCAACATTTCAGTAGAGGGGGCCTGCTGACTTGATATCACTGGAAAGCAACCAAAAGAATTTCTGCTTTGCAGTAATTTTTTCTGTGCGAACTTCACTTTCGTACCATGTCTCTCTTTTCATTCACCAGCTTCAAAAAAGGGAAGATGAAAGTCCCGGCCATTTTTTGATGATAGCGAGCAGACAAGCAAAAATATTTTTGCTTTTCTCACTGTCTTATGTTCTGTCACTCATGCTCCCGACATAAAGGTAATAGGGAAGCTACCAAATTCAGTGCTTTTACCTGCGTCTTCTCTCGCTAAACCAATTGGCATTTTCTCTACTTACACTCCCATTATAATATCGTTAGTAACAATTATCCTATGAAGAAATGGAAAATGCAAAAAATACGAGTTCAAAAAGGATAGTGAAAATTAGAATAATTCAATTTTATCGTTCGCAAAATTATTAATCCTAGAATAAATATAAAGCATGCAATGCATGCGTTGAATACATAAACCCTTTGCTTCTAGTATATATATATATATATATATATATATATATATATATATATATATATATAGCCAAAACTTTCCCTTAGAGCACAAAATCAATTCTTTTAAGTGGATTATAGTTAGTTTGAAATCAGAGTTTTCCTTTTCCCAGACGGGTTGCTTTACCAAGGCTAAAGGGCCCAGTCTACACAAGAACAGATGAATTCGTGCCTTTCCACTTATTTCAAGTGTGAAGAGAAACACAAACTACCTCGTACATGATTTGAACAGGGGTCAACAATTCCATTCTCATTTCAAAATAGCTGACATGGATCAGAGTGAACATAGAAGTAATGTCAACTAAGAAGTATCACACACACACACACAATATATATATATATATATATATATATATATATATATATATATATTGTAGACATATTTTATCGAAAATAACACACAATGACCAAAGATGATTAAATATATGATTTGAACTGGGGTCAACGATTCCATTCTTATTTAAAAAAAGCTGACATGGATCAGAGTGAACAAACAAGTAATGTCAAATAAGAAGTATCACACACACACACACACACACACACACTATATATATATATATATATATTTATATTGTCGACATATTTTATCGAAAATAACAGACAATGACCAGAGATGATTAAATATATCCATTCTTTAACTACACAAAATGAAATTTTGGACAGTTTTAAAACTGCCTATAACCACATTTAAGACATCTTGTTCGCAAAAAATTCAAAAACGAATAAAAAACTGAAAACTAAATCTTTGTCTCTAATCATCAATTAAATATGCGTACAAAAAAATCTCCAAACTAAATACACAAACTATGTATATATATATAGTTACATACATACACTCTCACACACACACACATATATATATATATATGTGTGTGTGTGTGTGTGTTTTCTTTTTTCGTTGCCCCAAAGATAGAAAAAAGTAGATATTTTAAAATGAATAGGTCTGCAAAGAGATCTATATCTAAAAAAAATTTTTTTTCGTTTTAACGTCCGTGTAGGTTTCTAGCTTGTTGCTTTCGTCAGAGAACATTTAGTAATTTACAAGGCTTTTTTCTAAGATGTGGCACAAAGTCAAGAATGGGGCACTCAATGAGACTAGAACTTACTCATGTCGGTTTGCTTGTCGAATTCTAATATATATATATATATATATATATGTGTATGTATACACACACACATATATATGTGTGTATATACACACACTCACTCACACACACACACATATATATATATATATATATATATGTGTGTGAGTGTACGTGCATATGTGTGTAGTTGTGTGTCCGGAGTGGTTCTCACTCTTAGGATCCAATCAATGGATCAAATAAATTTATTTAAAATTATTAGTTTTATAGGAATTCTTGAACTTATCTTCTATCAAATTATTATCATTATTATTATTATTATTTACTGCTTGGGAGATTTTTACATCAGTTTAAGCTGATGGTTTTTCGCTGGAATTTGAGTGACATCAAGTCTCCCTAAATCTTCAGGACTCTTCTCAGTAATCCGGCCGTTTTCAATAATGTAGTTGTTTGGATGGTCTCCACTCATCCTCTTATTTCTAAGTCCACTAGTCCCTTTATTCATCATTTGGTGACTGTACCAAAAGCACCAATCACAACTGGTATAATTGTCACATTCATGTTCCATAGTTTTTTCAATTTCCTAGCAAGGTCCAGGTAATTCTTCATACATACAGTCTGTCAACGTCATCTCTGGGATGTAATGTCATATGCATGGTTATTAGTTTTCTTGTTCTTTGGTCCATTTACTTAAGTTCTTCTCTGGTCCACTTCAAAAAGGGTCCCGAATATCTAACGAGATGGACAGCCCTGGTATTTATTCCTCTCATAAGGTTTCGGCAACATAGTTTTGTTTCGAGTAGCTTTCTAGTTTTCCGAAGATATTCTTTCGTAATTTTTTCTTTCATTTTAACTTGTTTGATTGGGTCAGCCTCCAAGATGCCGAAGTATTAGTAGGTTTCTTTTTCTCCAAACGTTCTAATCTTGTTTTCATTTGGCAGTTCCTTTCCATCTGTCAGGTGTCATTTGTCGCTTTTTATTACTAGCTTGGCACATTTTTCTATGCCAGATTTCGTCCGTATATCTGGACTGTATTTTCTCACCGCGTGTATTTGAGTTTCCAGTTCTTTTTCATATTTTGCAAATAGTTTGAAGTCGTCCATGTACATAAGGTGATTGATCTTTTCTTGCTATTTACTAAGTTTGTATCCAACTGAGCATTTTCTGAGTATGTCGTTAAGGGGTATCATCGAAATTATGAATAGTATCGGTGATAGTGCATCTCCTCGAAATATACCTTTTTGGGTCTTTGATTCAGCTAAACTTCTTCATCTTGCTGTCAGTTACTCTTTCCAGATTTTCATGGTTTTCTCTATAAAGTTTATGACTTCATCTGATGTTTTGTACATTTTGAGGCATTTTATTATCCAGCTTTGCGGGACAATATCTTATGCCTTTTTGTTGTCAATCTATTATTCTCTTTGAAGTGTTTTCACACCAGCGCTAGCTGATGGTTTCTCACATGAGTTTCAGTAAAAGCAACTTTTCTCAAGTCTCCAGGACTCTTCTCAGTATTCTGGCTAATCTCAACAATGCCGTAGTTTGGAAGGTCCCCACTCGCCTTTTTATTTACATGTCCTCTAATCTCTGAACGAATCCTTGGGTGACTGTACCAAGAGCCCAAATTTCATGTTACAGAGTTGTTTCAATTCTCGAGCAAGGTTCATGTACTTCGGTGGTCAGCCGGGACAGCAAAGTCCGCAATTCGGCAGGTTCTCTTTTCTTTCTTTTTTTTAATTTATTGTTAACCATCACTAGGTCTGCACATCTGTCCACTGATTAGATGATCCATTTGCATCTCAAAATACAGAGGAGTTTGTGCGTCTCATTCTCCAGGACAGATTATGGGTTGCACATCTAACATTTGTTCATATTATTTCTATTATTATTAATAAATAAGAAAATTTGAAGCTAATGAATTATATAATTATCTGCAAATAATTAATAGATGATTTATGTTGGATGCGAATACATATAACTGCAAATTGTGTAATTCTTTATAAATTGTTAGCAGCATTAGAAGTAGTAGTAGTAGTAGTAGTAGTAGTAGTAGTAGTAGCAGTAGTAGAAGTAGTATTGCTATCAATACTTATTTGCATTTAATAACATACACATATATAAGATATGATTGTGACGACATAGAGTCAAAGGAGATTGTTGACTGTTAGCATATATATATATATACATGTGTGTGTGTGTGTGTGTGTGTGTGTGTGTGTGTGTGTGTGTACTTGGATTATATGGTCAGATGATCACATAAGAGAGAATCTGGTAGTCACCGCATATATATATATGTGTGTGTGTGTGTGTGTGTGATAATTTCTTACATTATTATACAGATTGCATAAATAAATGTACTCAAGCATCTATGTTCATGTATGCACACACCGATATGTCTACAGGTGCATCAATCAATCCCTAAGCTGATGAAAATAAAATAAAAAACAATTGCACATCACAAATATTTATTTTTCTATATGCACTTCCTTTTCAACGCAGTTGATAAATGACAACAGAATTTCCTTTCTCCTAGACGAGTTACTTTACAAGATGAAAGAGTCTAGTCAGCCCAACTATTTCCCATGTGCACTTGAGCAATTGCTTATTAATCAGATACGGTGCCATATTATCAGGAGAAAATTTCAGATCAAAATTCAAGCCAGAATTGTGAATCAAACGGTGCACGTCGTTGATGAGACATTGTATAGAAGAAAACTTCAAGCCCAATCGCGCATAAACGAATGAATAAACCTTTATAGATTGTAAAACATAAACTGAAATTGCTCATAAAATCTCCAAAATTGACACATGGACACATTGAGGATTTCACTAAGACACGTCGACACGCATTTGAATGAAGTGTTCTTCCAGCTTCATACACACGCATGCGCGTACTAATTAAATTTTGTTTTATGAGTTTCCTCGGGTTTTGTATTGTCAACGTTTAAAAAGGTTATTTAAAGAAGGGGACGTTTTTATTTTCCCGTTTTAATAATTTTTATGACGGATTTTTATTATCGACGATACGATAGCCATCTTTATTTTCGTCGTCATCCGCCATGTTTTTTTTCTTTCGTTTTTGCTGTCTTTTTTTTTTTTTTTTTGATTTGCGGTTTCGATTTTTTTAGCTTCTTAATAAAATTATTTCTTAATTTGTTTGCTTTATTCGCCCCACTTTCTCTTTTTATTATTTTAATTTCTGTTTTTATTATTTCTTAATTTTTATTTTTTAGGATATTTGGTCTTTCAGTGAATGCCGGCTATTATTGTTGACCTTATAATGTGGCTGTCGTTATTTCTTTCTAATAAAATATGAATGATGAGAAGAAGGAATATAAAAAAATGCACACACACACACACACACACACACACACACACACACACACACTTGCATGCGATGACATCTGAAACGCTTTTTCCTTTAGCGCGATAGCTTCATGCAATTTCGCGTTATAGAAGGTAATGTCGTAAGAATGTTTACGTAGAGATGTAAAGAAATAATTAAATCTTAACGGAGAATTGAAACACAAAGGGTAATCAGATTAACCCTTTAAATTCAGATTTAATAGAAATTAAGGGACTTGTGAACCCGTCAGGTTCCCGTTGTAACAGCAGACAAGATGACATCGATGCTTCTATTGAGGAAGGAAAACAAAATTTTGATCAGCAATTCATAGTTATTATATCAAAAACGTAGGCAATTAAAGAATTATTTTCAATATAAACACTGACCCCACATCATTATCATTCAATTTAAAAAATTGTCTGGAAATTGCTTTATTCTGTCGGTTAGAGCATTGTAACTCAAACAAATTTACACCGTTGTTTGCTTTCAAGTATTCGTATTAAATACTAATATTTTTCAAACAAATCTATTTGATCCATAAATGCGACCTTAAAGCATATTACCAAGCAGGATTTGATTGAGCAAGGATAAAGAGGAAACAATCTACCCACAGATGTAAAACTAGAGTCTCAACACCACATGATACCTCTTTACTTTTCGCCCCTTTTGGGGCTGTCGAATACACCGACTGCTTCTCTGCAGCGGGGTAAGACCCCACCTACAACGAGTGTCCTGGATATGATACTAAACAATCTGATGGGGAGGTTCCAGCAGTGCTGGAGCTTTGGGGAATGCGGAGTACCCCTTCATTGCCATTGCTCCCAGGTCCACTCTGGCCTGGAGTGGTAGCACCTGATAGGGCCCTATCTATGGGTTAAATAGAACTAACAGCATACTTATGCTAAAATGAATTGTTTTGAGTAAACTGAATAGCTTGAAATAGAAATGTTTTGACAATTAAACCGTACTTACATTTAAACTGCGTGCTTATGCTTAACTGAACTATTTCAAATAGAACTGTTTTTCGACATTAAAACTCTATTTACACTTAACTGAATTGTTACATATAACCGCTTGAATAGTTTGAAATAGAAATGTTTTTGACAGGCTGTGTACTTGTGCTAAACTGAATTGTTTTAAATAGAACAGATTTACATAAAAATGGATTTGGCGTTAAATAACCTACAAAGATTGATATGCCATAAAGCCCAACAAACCAACCAACCAACCAACCTTTTGGGTAGTGTTTGTTGTTGTGGTGGTGGTGGTGGTTAGAGAGACCTTACCCTTCTACAGAGACGGCATATTCTGAGCTTTGCTGAGAGAGAGAGAGAGAGTGAGAGAGAGAGAGGTTTGATTTGATTTAATTCAGTTGTTTTAAGGCATATCAACCCTTGTGGGTTATTTAATGCCAAATCTTGTATATACATATGTATTATAATCATAATTTTCAAGCAAATAGTTTGCAGGTAACATAGTTGTAAAATGAGTCCGAGCTCATTTGTTAGCACACCGTTAAATGATTTCAAATATTGCTAATACTAATTGTTCTTTTTACCAATGGTTAAATGGTTTCAAGCGTAGTAAATGATTAAACAGTTTTATTTTGGCCTATAGATGAGACCTCAACAGACACCTTCACCCCGAGTAAAAGTGGTCCTGGGAGTAATGGTTATAAAGAAGTACTCCACACTCCCGAAGCTACAGGATTTGAGCCTCACCATCAGTTGGTTTAGTGGCAGGACACGCTTTACTGGAGAAGTCTTACTCCTCTGAAAGATGCAGTCGGCGTATTCTAGAGCCCCCAGTTAAGAGAAAGAGAGACAGAGTGAAGAGGAATAAAGGAGAGAGAGAGAAGGAAGCTGAAAGACATTTTTTTTAAAAATTTATGCTGAGTTCTCAATAATAAAAAAAAATAGAGCGATATTAATTATAGAAAAATAAATAGCCATACTGAAGCGTATTCACATTTGTGCAATTGAAAACACACGCACACATATAAATAATACACACATAGATCAACAATGTCACTTTCTGCGCATGTGCAAAGAACAATTTACAAAGTCGTAACCTCTAACGAAAATTCATTAATTTTTTTAAAAAATCAAAATAACAAAAATTCTGGGATTAAATGGAGCGGACCTGTAATAAATATTGCTTTTTATCTTTAATAAAAACGTTAGTGAAGGAAAAGGGCAGAGATTGCAACACATTTGCACATTTTTATCGAAATTCTCTGATAGTTCCCATGCGTTCAATTATTGCAACGTTTTTTTTTATTTGTATTTTTGTTTTGTTTTCTAAATTCTTTTGTATTTAATCATTATTAATCATTTATTGGTTTTTGTAACACGTTGTTTTCTTTTTAACTTTATTATAATGCGGTTTTCTTTTGAGTTACTTATTATTAATTATTTTTATTGATTTTTTTGTGACATGCTCTTTTCTTTCAAATTTTTTATTAATAATTTTTGTATTGTTTTTTATTATTTTTTTATGACACGCTTTTTTCGTTTAAAATTTTTATCTTAATACTGTTTTTTGTAACATGTTTTTTATTCAAAATTAATCATTATTAATTGTTACATTTTTTTCAATGTAATCTTTGTAGTGTACTAGGTTTTTTTGTAGGATGATTTTACCTGGAGAAGTTGGTTTGTTAGTAGCGAGGAAGAAGGTTGAAACGTATGTGTGTTTACGTTGTGTTGTTTCCTCGCTGCGTTTGTAAGGTCCCTCGCTAATAGTTGTTAGGAAATAAAAGGAGGATGATGATGAAGTAAGATGGCGAAGGTCGAAAGGTGTTTTTATGAATAGGTTTTTATTTGCAGCATGGAATATTTGGGTTTGCTTTTGGTGCTGCAAGACTCGTAGAGAAGTTATGCTTATTGAGACGAAATTGAGTTATGAGAAGTTGAGAAGGTTGTGATGGCAGCGTGTGTCGTTGGACGTGTGAGGGATTGTGTTTTTTTGCGTTTTTGACGAAAGACATGTTGCAGTTGTAGGAATTGAACTTTGGATGTCACCGTGAGTTTCGTGTCTGGTATTTGGGGAGAGTAAGCGTTATCTCCATGCGTGTCGAGAGCGGGATTACGCTCAGATCGACATAGCCAATTTTGGGGTGACATAAAGTTGTGCCTGTGCGAGGCATGTTGAATGCATCTAATTTATATTCAACTGGGATTCCTCGTAAGGAATCCATTAATTAGATGGGTCCCCTCGTATATCCATGTTGCTGCTGCTGCTATTTTAGAGCCGCAGTGAGATGTTTGCATTGGGCGGCGTTGTCCAGCTAAAAAACGTCGCTATTGAAGAACGGCCAATGTGACGTCTGCACTGGTCAGCGTCCTCCAGCCAAAGAGACTGGGTTTGGCAGCTTACCCGATTTGTTGACCGGAAATGAAAGGTCTGGGATGAATAGGATAGGTCATTCTGATTGGGTGAAATTAAGTGTTGAATTAAATTTGCGCGCCAAACCAAAATACGAAATTTTCCTCTTCTTTACAGTAGAAACTTGATATGGCGACCCGAGTTCAGATCCTGGACGAAGCTGATCACATTTCACATAGCGCTAATACCCTTGGGAAAGGTATGAATCCAACAATCCTCCTTCCAGCGATAACTAAAATAGTAGGGCAGACTGGACTCTTTAACGTTGGCGTAGCAACCTGTTTAAGAGAAGGAAAACCCTGAATTCAAACCTGTTAAACTTTGTTTAAAAATTCACGTTGTGTTGCGAAAGGTGTTGGTAAATACATACATTATTTTTTAATGCACTGCTTCCTTTTTGAATTTGTATTTTGTTTTAATTGTAACATCCTATTCTTACTTCTTAACATTACTATTATCATTATTATTGTCCTTTTTCTTCGTATGGTTGTTATTGGTGTTGTTATGCAGTAATATGTCCCTCGCACTTCTATGTAACATGTCCTTAGTACTTAATTATTATTGTCCAGTTTAATCTATAAGCAGGCATATGTGCCTGGACCCAAATTTGGGTCCAAGACCAGATTGGCTCATCTGGGCCACATTGCACTAGGTGGATCGATGACCAACATAGACCAGCAGGGTTCGAGCCTCGGGTAGTGCTCGACCTTCCCCTCCCCTAAATCCCCACTTTAAGCAGACCTTCAGGTCATTGACCTTGTGTCAAGTCCTGTCTGGTGGGAGGCAGCGACAAATATAACTTATCTATCTATCTATCCATCTATCTATCTATCTCCGTTTAACAGCTACCGAGAACTCAATTCATTCGAAGAGCCTTGCCTTACGCGAGTAGCAACCATTACTTTCTTATCAAGAGAGCACATGTGACATTTTTTTATCTTAATTATTATTACATATAATATTTTTGCAAAATTTGTATTAGTTTATTATTGTATGATGTCACTTTCTTTTAAAATAAATTATCATTACTTCCTCCTTCAATATTATCGTTGTGAGACCCAAACTACCTGCATCATAGACTCTTCCAGCACTATATTACTAGTGTAGTAATATCCTAATACGGGAGCAGTAGTAGTAGTAGCAGTAATACAAGAGTACTTGAAGTACGACTACCAATATTGGACACTATCCTTTGTAATTTTTGTTAATATATCTTTCTTACCTCTAAACCGTGTTCCGTGTTTTCCTTCTGTGTACCGACTTAGGGTCTACATCAATTATAAACAGGTTAAAAGCCGCCATTGGCCATTATTATTATTGAGGTCTAATCACGTCCAATTCAGACGTTTTATATTATAATTAAATGTCAATAAATGAATAAATTTAAAGTAAAGAAATACAGGATCATTTACCTATGTTACAGCATTCTAATGCTCTTTTTAAAAGCTTTTACTTTTTTTTAGGAGCTTTTACTTTCTTATCTTATTTATTCAACCCGCTCCTCCATAACAGAATGTGACACGAGGTCACTTTCTTAATGTAGTACTGCAGGTTTGAATTCAGAATTCTCGCTATCCTTGGTTAACCGCCTTATCAAGACTAAGGAACCGAATTTATCCCTCTATTTACTCATAGATGGAGAAAGAACAGATGGATTCATGCCTTCAGAAAATGTATAATGCTTCGTCCAGGATTTACACCCCCCCACACACACATATATATATATATATATCATATCATCTAAGTGTGTGAATAGACATAAAAGGATGATCCTAATAAAGTGTTCAATGCTCTATAAATTGGTTTTCTAATATTGAAAATAAAAAAAGGCCCACATTCATACAATTTGATATAATAGATTTCTGTCCATCTATATTTAAACAAAAACTACTAAATAGAATAAATTTTGCTAGAAATTATGCAGAAGATGAAATAGAAATTATTTTAGCCTGCAGATCTTTACTAATTAACAATAATAATACGTTTGTTTAAAATGTCAGGGACAATTTCGATGTGACTATGGGATATTTTGATTTTGCACAAATTGCTGACTCAGTTGGTATATATATATATTGAATACAATAGGCAGAATATTGAATTTAAAACTAATCGGATTATATAGAGTTGATAGATTAATTTACATACTAAATAGTAATGGCCCTAAAACATCAAGGCTACAAAAGAAAATTATTCGGGAATTTAAAATTCTAGGATTAAGAATTGAGATCTCCCCAACTTATAAATAGTTAACTTTTTAGAAGTTACTTTTGATTTAAATAATAAATCCTTCAAACCCATCAATAAAAGTAAGGACATACCAACCTATATCAGTATTAGCTTTAACCATACTAGATCTATTAGCAAACAAACACCTAACGCAGTAAATTTGAGAATTAATAAAATTCAAAAAGAATTTTTGAATATAACAGAGGACCTTATGATGAAGTCCTACACAGCAGCGGTTTCAACCAGGAACTTAAGTTTTGAGATTTTAATGAAAATAACATAACATAACAATTCACCCCATAATAATTAAAGAATGAGTGACACCAATAATAATAATAATAATATAAATAATAATTATACAAACAAAAATAGACAGAGAAAAATAATATGGTTTAACCCTCCTTTCTGCACACTCTCCAATATAAATACAAGAAAATATTTCTTCAATTTAATCGATAAGCATTAAAAATAAACAATCCCCTAAGTAAAAATTGTTAATAGAAACACCTTGAAAATCAACTATTCATGCACGAACAATATGTCAAAAATAATTTATAACCATAATGAAAAATTACTGGCCAACTTAAACTAGAAAAAGTAAGGGAACAAATAAACCCTTTTTTTATTGTAAAATTAAATAGGAGTGCCCCATGGAAGGAAACTGTACCGTAGAGAATGTAGTTTACCAGGCAAGAATTTCTCCTAAAGAAGGTAAATTTGATAAAAAGGTCTATATTTGGGTCTCATCACTAAAGTGGAAGTTTCGATAATATAACCTTAGGCAATCTTTTGATAATACCCTTACTTAAAAACCAAAATGCCTTATTCAAATACTACTGGAAACGAAAAGACCATATGGATTAACACCAATAATTAATTGGAAAGTCTTGAAAAAGTGCTCTTCAACAAGTAGTTTACATGGTAGATGCAGTTTATGCTTAGAAGAAAAATTTATATCTTAAAATATAAAGATACCATTATTAAATGAAAGAAAGAGTTTATATTTAAATGAAGACAAAGAAGTAAATTAATAATATGATATTCACTAGTAATCTTTACCATTGAACTATGTTAAATAAATGCACAAAAAATGGTTACAATTATTCTTTCTTTTTTTAATGCTCTATTTATAATTATGTATCATAGATATAACATGTTTAAACTAAGAAAGTTTTTTGAAAAATGGCATATAAGTTATGCTACAACTGTACGATAGTGCTACTAAAGAAACATTAGACTCCCGTTTTGCCCACACCGAAGTAACAAAGTTGACGAACGTGAAACTGTTGAACATACACCAAAGGTTTATTTTCTACTAAGTAACAAGTAGCCCCCGGGAGAAAGAAAAGGGAGAATTCGAAACATGAGACAACCGTCAACTCGACAAAAATGCGCATCATGAGAAAAAGATGAGCAGGCACAGACCTTGAATTTTTCCTAGTTCTAACATGCTTGTCCACTGGGTTTAACATCCTTCTCAGGGGCGTCTTGAATTTGGAGCTCTTAAATTTTCTTCTCCTTACATCTTCGTAGCTCGCTTTCTACTGACGTCTTCACCTTATCGCGTCCTGCCGTCAACTCTCGAAGCGACACAAATCGTCCCATCACTTCTACCTGTCACGTCGGGAGAAGGAATATCCTTCCGCTCCCGCATGCGCACGGTATCTCGGACCTCTAGTTTTCCCCATTCATTCCCAATCACCACGAGTGCCTCTACCCTGTTATTCGGTGACTATTGTCTTCTTTATTCATCCATCTTATTTATTCATTCAATTTCCTATGACTCGTTCGATTACGTTACACAACATTATGAATTTTTAAAAATTTTTAGTCAAATTTAATTTTTTCTTTTCTTATTCCAAATTTAAGTCCCACTAAGTGATTAATATAGAATTGTAAATTGATTTAATATTAATGTTTATCCCAGTACAACTTATATTTAGATTAAGGCCTAGAAATATATTCCTCAATAAATTTGAATTTTAACCCTTGTTTAAAAATGTTGATTAATAATGCATATAAAACCTACAAGGATCAATTTATGATTGTTAAATTCACTATAAAAAATTTAAATTTCGATATTTCGGCATTTTATCTAATAATTACTTATAAATAGTGTACAATAACATGAGGAATTTTTGTTTAAAATTTTGAATTTAATAATTTGTCTCACTTAATGAATTAAAAAGTATGGAACTAATATTTAAAGTTAGAAATAGTTAGACCTATACAAAAAGCAGGATAACAATTAAAGATTCACCTCGCTTAAATAATTGAGATTCATTTAGATAATTATATTATTATCCTAAATGTATATTATTTGACTAATAGTTGTATTATTAATTAATTAAAATGATGGATAAAAAATCCAATATCATCTAATGACTTGCAATTGATAATGAATAAAAAAGAATAATACCGTCGTATAACCGGAAGTAACTAGCGAGTATATTTATCCATTATCAATTGGAAAATCTTTTAAGCATTATATATATATATATATATGGACGATAGAGAAGGATGGTCGGAGAGGATCAGGGAGATCTGCGCTGTCGGCGTGACCTGATTATATATATATATATATATATATATATATATATATATATATATATATATATATATATCATAATTCTTTAAATAACTCATTTAAGATTAAATGTATTCCCTGACATCACTGGTTAAAAAGAAAACTACTTCTGTTCGAATTTCCATCTGATGATTCAGTTAGTAAGTACCTAGTGAAATAAATTCATAATGTATTATATCTATTGATTTTTTCTTGATATTAATGATATATATATATATATATATATATATATATATATATATATATATATATATATATATATATCGGCTCAATGTTTGATATATCATGGACACGATTCGATCCTAATCTAAAAATTTCGCATAAGGAAACGCAATAGAAAAAACAACAAATATTCAAACATTACTCGGCATTTGGGACAGAAAGTATGGCCAAACAAAACTTTTATTAAAATTATAAGTTTCACTGCATTTTAAAGAAAAAATATAAGATTTCAAATTGTCTGAAATGATGGTGTAAAATCGCCCGGGACGAAATTTCAAACGATTTTTATTTAAAACTGAACCGAACTTAAAATATCTTTCTTGACGAGAAAAAGTCAAAAACATTTTTAAAAAGAACCTTATCTGTCATTATCAATGAAACATGCTTAAGATAAAAATGCTGCCCTTATAAACACACACACACACACGCACACACACACACACACACACACACACACACACACACATATATATATATATATATACACACATACATAGATAGATAGATAGATAGGCTAAGCATAACGTATGTCATGCAATTTTGACGCCGTTTGAACCAAGATTTCTTGAAAGTTCAAAAATAATGATAGACTATAGCAATTCAAAATTGTACATTCGTAACCACCCTTAGCTCTTTTTTTGGCCCATCAAGTCTTACATTTGCTATGCTATATTATTTCAATTCAATTTTTGCTTCTAACAGCGGACGTATAAACAAACTGACATTGTTGAGTAGAACGCTATACTAGACACGATTATATATATATATATATATATATATAGAGAGAGAGAGAGAGACAGTGAGAGAGGGAAGAGAGACAGTGAGTGCGCGTTAGAAAGAGTTCACTTTCACCCCAAGGAAAATGTTTTAGTAACCAGGTTTACTGATAATTCGTTATATACTCGACTCACATCACCTGTATATATATATATATATTGAGTCTGTATTGAAGGTCGATAATTACGATTTCATCTTCTAACCCATACTTAGAGTGTTTGATCCTCACAGCTTCCCCCAAGATTGTAATCTCTAAAGGGAATATCCAACGCAACAAATTTATATCTTATTTAACAGCGAAATTATTTCTCCTCGAACAAAAACCCATACCATACCGGAACCGATAGCATTCACATTGAATCAGTTCGTATTAAAGATGCAACAATAGGAAAATTTCATATCCCGATTATCGTGACAAAAATCATCACGTTTAACGATATAATGCTTAAAAAGAAACTTGTAAGGCCCAGGAAATGTGTGTTTTTTTCAGCGTGAATCGAAATTATGTGTTATCCTTCACATACAATAACAAAAAAGTTCGTCCACCGAAAAATAATGTGTTGCTAAAAATCCAAGCAAGTCTCTCATTTCTGATTGTGTGCCAGACTCACCACACCTATATTAGGGCCATTTGCATGGATGACCAAGATGGTACAGAGTTAGCATGGAATCTTTTTATACACACACACACACACACACACACACGCATAAACTCATGCTAAAATTAAGTTTAGTTCCATTATCAGATAATATCAGCAATAAAATGTGGTAAACATGTCTAAACATTATTTCGACTTCTTTAAAAAGGAGTCCGCTAAACATGTGCCTCTTTACACTTCACTGACCTTCTTAAAAAGCAGTAATAGTAGTTCAAAAGTCATGTAATTGTGAAAAAGAAAGATCAGATAAGAGGCTATCGAACCAACCCTCCCACGGTGCTGGTATGTGACACAAGGTCGGTTTCATGTGATGACCCCGAAGGAATCAAGCCTTTAAGGGTGGGAGTTAAAAACTGCTTAGTTCAGTTGTCATTTTCTTTCAAGGCCGCCTTGGGTGCTGTGAAATAAAACCAGCCCTTATCCTTTTTAGACAAGGGACAGTTGCTGCTTTGGTGGGTGGAAAAGATCACTTTTAATCATGATTTTTTTCATACCTTGTCCCTGGTAATGACAATGAAAATATTTCTATGATATTACTAACTAAAATAATTCTTATTCAGTATATTGTGAAACGGGAAACCGTTGCATTTCTATATGCGATGAATTGTACGATTTGGATGCTGTGTGAACAAAGCCTTTTTTTTTTAACAAAAAAAAACTTATTCGCTATAATAATTTAGAATACAGAACCAACCTCACCTCTCCGTTTTGGCAATTATATCACGTTATACCGTCAGAGAGATATTTTCATTTATTTTTTAATGCTCTTAACAGCGGACGTATAAGCAAACGGACTGCGAGAAAGTTGCTTAGATTGATTTATTGCAGACCATATATATTGAAGTGAGTGTCGGCATTCAGTCGATATTTCCCTTCAGGTGCCGTGCTATAAACCCCGTCCTTGATCCTTTTTAGATAAGGGGACAGGTGCTGCCCGGGTCGTGAGTATGGGGAAGGAATCCTTTTTAATCAGGATTTTTTTCATACCTAGCACCTGGTAACGACAGTAACGGAAAAAATCATATTACTGACTGTAGGTCATTTTCACCACAAGAAACCATTGTATCATCAAATGGAGAAGTCTGCAATGATATTAGAATAATCAGGCTTATTCCATTTTTGAGTTTATTCTAAGCTTATATGTTAACAAATGTTTATCTTTTCTCTTATCATTTTTTTTTATTTAACAAGCGTGGGAAGTGTACATCTCGGGGGATTGTAATGTCCACATATTATTTACATTAGTCCTCCTCCTCCTTCTACTTCCTCCCTCTCCGTCTACTTCCTCACCCTCCCTCTGTTCACGCACAGACAAGTGGATAGACAAACAAATCGACAATACTAAATACCTGTCAAGTAATTATCGGATTAGAGATGCGTGAACGACTACATTTACATCAGGACAGTAAATAAAAGAAAGACTGTCCTGATGTAAATGTAGTCGTCTCACGACATCTCCTAATCAGATAAATTACTAGACCCAGGTATTTAGTATTGTCGATTTAGTTTGTCCTATCCACTTGTCTGAGCGTGAAAACAGAGGGAGGGGTGGAGAAGAAATACAGTACTTTGATTAAATAATTCTAATATATACAAGGTATACAGGGTATTTTAAAATATTTTATATCATGTACAAGGTCTTTTAGAAAAATCGATACCATTTCGTAAATCCTTTGACAAATCATTGTTTAAAGGATGTTAAATTTTAAGAGAATGTGAAGAAATCAGTCAAATTTCTATGTTTAATATTTAAACGCCGTTTATTTCCCAGTGAATGGTATTTCTATATTTGAAAAAAAAAAAACATTAAGCTCAAAATTTCGAGTTGATTTTACATATGATGTTAAAATTTGAGATCATCTGAACGAGAATTGGTCAAGTTATTTGATAACGAAATGATATCAAATTTTCTGAAACACCCAATATAATTTAGCAAGAATATACCGAAATACTTAATACAGGGATAAAAAAAAAAAAAAAAAAAAAAACATAATATAAAGTATCACGCATTAATAAGTACATTGTTCGCAATTTCTTTTCAATAAAAAGTTAATTTCATTCTAAATGATCATATAAATACTGGATGTTTAATATATAAATATAAATACTGGATGTTTAATATATAAATATAAATACTGGATGTTTAATATATAAATATAAATGCTGGGAGTTTAAAAAAATGTGAACATAATTATGAGAGTTCCTTTATGGTTTTTAAGTCTCGACCTGTTCATCATCCCTGTCAAGACATTATTGGAATCTTCCCAAAGTGGTGTCCGTAAAAAGATACTCCCATCGAAATACTTTTTGATCACTTGTGAGAGATTCCCAGAATGTGTTGACAGGGATGGTGAACATGTAGAGATAGAAATTATGAGATAAAGGTAAACGCAGAAGAGGAGATATTTATCCAACTTCCTACTGAGTTAGATTTTGCAAGAAGTAATTTTATTGAGGGTGGGGCACAAATCGAGACTCATGCGTGATCGTCGCAAAAATGCTTGTTCCCTCGGCATTCCCCAAGCAAGTATTTTCAGGAGGAAGCTGTTAACATTTTTTTTAATTACCTTGTATCGATTACATTTCGACCAGAAAAATCAACGATCATCCTTAGGTACGTGAATGAAAGTGAAATAAAAAGGGGAAGTAATGGAAGAAATTAATTTCACATTTTTTTGTAAACAATGAAATAGGAAGTTGCTTTAAAATTCAAGGAAAAGTTAAGTAAATAATTATAAGTTAGGTATACTTTGTGCTCTTTTCTTGTAGGTATAAGCAAGATTGATAGAGAAAATAGCGATTTGATATGGGTGCACAGTTACACAAGTGTAACCTAGACCACCACAAAGGAGAAAGTAATTATTGACTAAGCTTTTAGTTCGGAAGATCAGAGGAGTATCAAGTACTCTTTCATTTACATTACACGTAGCTTCACTCTAACCCGGAGTGCTATTACTTTTTTTCTAAGGATTATTTTTAGTTGCTTGAAAGCATATAATTATTTGTATTAGATTGGAATACCTGAAACCATACAACTGTGTGCAGATTATTTGAATTAGGAATACTTGATATCATATAACTTAGTAAAAAGTATAAAGAAGAGCTGTGCGAAAATATCAATATAAATGTACAATAAAGGCAATCCCGAAACCTCAAGGCATGAATTAATTCTATATGAGTTGACATGCCGTTAAATTCAATCAATCAATCAATCAATCGTTCATAAATGTAATTAGTAATGCTAAATTCAATTAAAATAATATTTCCTTAATTTTTTTCCGCTTGTAGAATTTGGAAATGTCTGATAATGATTTTTTAGCAGTTTATTGTTTTGGGACTTCTGGTCAAAGTCAGATGAAAACTTTTAAAACTCCCAGGCAATAGAAATTGTCTGGCCACCAGGGAAATTTTATCTGTCACCTCCCTGGTCTTCAAAAAGAGAACTAAAAGTTTAATATTTGCTTCGCGCAATTTTTTTGGAAAAATTTCTCCAAAAGATAAGTAAAATTCTAAGTTAGAGAGAATATCATTATCTGTGGTGGACCGAAGCGAAACGAAGAATAGCTTTCAGTTCCTACCGATACCTTGAATATCTTAAAATAAGAAAGCTGTTTCTTCAGGCTGGACCGGTTTATCTCGTCAAGAATGGATGAGGTCAAGTTTCTTGCAGAATGCTTGAGAGGCGATGCCAACAGAGACCTAGAAAAGTTTAGTTTGTCCTAAACTGTGTATTTGTGGATGGGAAGGTCTCTGTATAACAATATGACTTTTTATCGCACTCTACACGAGACATTGGTGAACCCACCATCATTATTTGAGCATAAGACATTCTATTTTTCTGGATTTTTCAGCTTAAAAGTTAGGGGTTCGTATTATACACGTGAATAATATAATTGATTTTTTTCTGGTCACAAGCCAAACTATGTTCGGGATGGGACGACCAAACATAAGATATATCTCTAACCCAAACGATTTTTTTACACCGTTACAGAGAAATATCCGTTGAAATATGTGTTTGGTTATATTATTGTTTCTCTTAATGTGAGATTCTTTTCGGCACAAGCTTGTGACATTTTTATTCCAACATGTCCGTGTGTTTGTTCTAAATACTTTATAAATTTTGGTTGAATACAAAATCTTAACTGAATAAATTCTTTTTTTTTTTTTTTTTTTTTTTTTTGTCAGTATGAACCGATAAAATATTAAACAAATGCATAAGTAATTTAGGTTGAATTTAGCTGCTACAAATTCTAAAAGTTAGTGTATGGGTTCAATCTCAGGTCGCATCATACCAAAGACTTTAAAAATGGTACTTGATGCTTCCCTGCTTAACACTTAGCAATATGAGGTACGTATCAAGGGTAAAGTGGAGCAATCCAGGGAAAGGAGTAGCGCCCTCCCCAACACCTCGTTGTAGTAGCTATTGAAAAGGGAGCCTTCTGGTCGTCCTCAACTACGGTCTCCAACTTTAATTACTTTATACATGAGGATTTTTTCTTCAGAATTTCTTTCTCCAAATTTAGGGATGCATGTTATACATGAGTGCGCCTAATGCAAAAATAATTAGGGTATATTTTGGGGGCTCTGATGTTTGGGGTTCGCAACTTTAATGAGTTCTTAATTTTTCTATTAAACTGTTATTTTATATAATTTATATATTTATACATATCATAAATATTATTTTCTAAAAACCTTCTAAAGCCCAAGTTTGATTAGTTCCCTCGTAGATCTGCCCCTGCTATGAAAGTTGATCCGTTTGGTGTAATTTTTGTGTCATTGTCAATCTGTGTACATTCTTTAGAGGCTTAATCCAGGAAAAACCGTCTCTCCGATCTCATCAATTGTCATCAAATACAAATTAATCCGTAATGCTATTCCCACTCTAGAAAATGTTGAAATTAATCTATCTTTTACGATTAAGATGTAGATATCAAAAGCTTGCAATACCTTGATTCTGTATTTATAAATAAAATAACTTTTCACTTAATCTCAAGGGCCTTTCGTTCCACCACAAAAGCTCAAGACCCTGAACTGCTGCCCCTCAACTCCAGGCCTTAATCCGGTATTACTCCTTGATTGAAACTCTTTTCTCATAAAACCTTCTTGCTAAGTCCGGTAAGTATGGCAATTAAATTTAATTGCTCTGTGTAAAAATGTTTGACCTTTATCTTTATTGATATGTCAAAGTTGGTGATTCTATGTGTATATCAAGTAAAAAGTCCTGCAGATATGTTTGTATGAATACAGTCTTGAACTTGATTTCCAACACAGAGTATAAGTTTGCTCTATGGTTATTGGAATGCGCCGTCTGCAGAAGTATAAAACCCATCAAAAAAGAGGCGTTCCAGGTATAGCCCTAAAATGCATTGGGAAATGCAATGTAAAATTGTGAGGGTCCATTTCTGGAGAATGTGGAATACCCCATCATTGCTATTAATACTTCGTCCACCTTGACCCGGAGTGGGTTGTACCACTGTAGGGCTCAATCTACGAGCCATATAGATAAGTTTGGAAATTCTTTCTATTAGATTAGAATACTTGATACGATATAATTTGTATGTAAATTGTTTGTATTATGAATAGATACTTGAACTCTTTTTTAATAATTATTATTAGTAGTAGTTATTTGAACCCATATAACTGTCTGGAAGCAAAAGATTATTATTGAATAGAAATAATTGATTGAAACCACAATAATTACGGATAAAAGATTAATATTAGATAAAAATATCTGAAATTATACAAGTGTTAGCAAATTATTTGTTTCCGATAAGAATACTAGATATCTTATAACTGCGTGGAAAACTCTTTGAACTACTTTTTTTTAATCTCAAAAATACTGGAGCGATCAAATCAGAATCATGTTTTACACATAACGATAAAAAATGATAAAAATTTTCTTTATATAATATTTACTTATATATCATACAGCATTATTGCTTATTTGGAGTAAAATTTTCCAAATAAAATTTACTTCACGTACTAATATTATATGACTTATTACTACATACGTATCTAGATATATACTTGTTAAAATAATAATTAAATATTTGCATATATTCCTAAAAAGGCATACATACAAGCTTACACACACACACACACACACACACACACACATATATATATATATATATATATATATATATATATATATATATATATATATATATATATATATATATATATATATATACCTACAATAGTGGGATGGAAGGATGAAGACGTTAACTACAGTGAATAGCGAAAAAAATTTTTCATTATCATCTGATTATCTTGTAAATGTAAAACTGACAATAACGAGAAGATATGTTTATATATAATGATTTTTATATATTTTAAGTCTTCGATATTTAGTGTTTACTATTGATTATTCTTATATATATATATATATATATATATATATATATATATATATATATATATACATATATATATATATATATATATACCGAAGCCTATATGCATTTTTTGTTTATATAATCATAAAATTAAAACATTAACAAGTGCTGATTTCTAACAGAATTGATCTATCCTATCCCAGGATGTGTCCCATCCCTTAAGCAGCACTTGCTCTCTCATAAGAATAGTAAGGGTCATGTTCATTGCTCGATCCAATACTATTAATTTGGTTTCATGTATTCCCATCTAATACTAATAATTTCGACGAAGTTTTATTATTTCACTTATTTTTATCTATTACTAATAATCTGAACTCCGACTTATGCTTTCATGTACGAGGATCATTAAATAAGTTTCCAGACTTTTTTCGTTTGGCCACTTTTATTGATAGTACATACATGAAACTCTAGTCCCCTTCGAAGTAATCTCCTCCGGATGCAATCCACTTGTTGTACCGTTCCAATAACTTCTCGAAGGTCCCATGGAAGTCCTCTTGTGTGAGCGTATCAATGACCTTCGATACAGCCTCTTTCATATCCTCAATTGTCTCATAACGACAGCCTCTGAGCGTAGGGAATAACCAAAAGTCACAGGGAGCCAGGTCTGGACTATAGGGAGACTAAGGAACTGTCTCGATGTCCATCTTGGTCAAATAGTCTGTGACAAGGATGGAGTTGTGGACTGGTGCATTGTCCTGGTGGAAATGCCACTGACCCGATTTGAAGAGGGCTGGCCTCTTCCGACGGAATCTCTTCCTGAACTCTCTTAAAACTTCAGCATAGTAACCCTAACTCTAACCCTTTGGCCAATCAACTCTGGTGTATTGACTTCCTTACTCTCGTCATTCCTCTCATCATCCCTCACAGACTCCCTGCCTTCCTTGAATCTCTTATGCCACCCAAAAACTGATGCTCGATTCATGCAAAAAGCAGTCTGAAGCACTCCATACGTTTCTGTGGCCTTTTTTCCAAGTTTAAAACAGAATTTTATTGCATATTGTTCTTCTAAAGTGTCCTCACGTCCAGATTGCATTTTTGAAACTCACCAGCTGTGACAATCAGGATTTAGTAGGGTGTATTCCAATTGCTGCTGTAGCTGTTCCTTTGAACCTGAAATCATAAAAATTGGTCAGTCATTTCATAAGATGTATAGTAATAACATACTGAATTTTCAAGAGTCTACGACAATTTTAGATACCTGTACAAAAAAAAACTCTGGAAACTTATTGAATGCACCACGTATCTTTATCTGATACTAATAATTCGGATACGGTTTTATGGTTTCATGTATTCCTAAATTATTTTTCAACAAATTTTTTGGCCCATAGATGGAAGAATTAGAAGTCCTACCCCTCAAGTGGACTTGAGAGTAATTGCAATGAAGAAGTGCTCCTCACATAGGCTGAGTCAGTTGGGCTTGAATAAGCCGTCTGCCTTTCGTACAGAATAGTACAACTTCAATTCCCTTCACCCTAAAAAAGAGTTGTAGAGTCTCTGTGGCGTAGTTTCTAACGTGCTTAACTGCGACATCGTAGTAAGCAAGTTCGAATTCCATTCGTGCTATTGCTATTATGTTCCCTTTCGAACTAATAACCCTAGAAAAAGTATAAACCTCTTATCCCAATTATGGTTTGAATAGTACCACTGCTGTTCTTCTACAAGGATGGTTTTTGCATTAAATAACTGAAACTAATAAATCAAACCAAACCAAAAAATGTTCCTTTGGTAGACCTCTAAACAGCATTCGGTAGTGAGGCTCTACTCCTGGAGCTCTGGGGATTATAGAGTAAGCACTTTGTTGCAATTAGTCGCATGTTCCCTCTACTCCACTATTTTTGATTATTTTCTCCCTATCATATCTCTAAGACGCAACACATGCCATTTTTCTTAGAAATATATCTCTTCGATCGGATTTTTCTTTCGATCAAACAACAGATAATAAGTAATTGCTCTCTTAGGTCATTTAACGGATGCTTACTGCTCAGCAATGGCAAAATATATTCCGTCGACACCAACCAAGATTATTCATATCAACATCCTTTTATATATCTACTTTTGAATGCACAGACTGACAGGTGAAATTTACACAAAATATATTTGAAAATTCAAAAGTATGTGCTAAACATATTTTTCCTCCATTGACGGAAATATTTAGTTAGGCCATATTTAGTTAGAAATATTCAGTTATTTGCCGACATATAAGATGCAGAAATTACAACGGTTACTGACGGACAGGTGTTCATACACTTTGCTCAAGACCAATATCTCTACTTATGAAACTATAAGGAAACACGTGTGATATTATGGTTATCGTTGTGGTAAATGAAATCGGAATCCCTGAGTTCAAATCCTGGGCGTGACTGTATTTCAATTTGCGCTAATGCCCTTGGATAAAACATTAATCCATCTGTTCTCAAGCAATGTGTAAATAGTAGAGCGGACTGAGCTCTTTACCTTTGTATAGCAACCAATCTAGGAGAAGGAAAAACTCTGAATTCAAACTAGCTGAACTGTGTTTAAAAAATTATCATTGTGCTGGATACTGTTAATGGTGGAAGGGTTGGATATATATATATATATATATATATATATATATATATATATATATATATATATATCAAACATCACCAGACGTATTCCTTAATCGAATACCAGTTCATTGAAGCTTTGTAATATATACCCAAAGAACAATTTAATCATTTACCATTAAATGTATGGAATTAACAAGAAGTGTAAAACAATATGAAGTAAAGATTATTTTCTAGTAATTCGGAGAAATGGAGTTATGTCGTTTTAAAAGTTATGATTAAATCTGAGGAAAAAATAAGACGTAGAAAAATCAATTCGAATATCTATACAGTCTACTAAGAGTGTTCAAAAACATCGAAACAGAAGATGATTCTTGTATTTTGAAAATTAAGTTATAATACGTGAATTTTGTTCAAAATAGTCATTTCGAAAATCTCATACACTTATTCCAGTCAGTTTTCCATTGTTCAAAGCATCTCTGAAATTTCTCTTTTGATATGGTTTTCAATTCTTTCCTTTGAGATGACTTTTCATTTTACGAAACAATAAAAAAAAACGAATGAAGCGGTGAATATGCATTTACTATGAATGGAATGAGACAAAAAGTGATTTTCTATAAAGCAGAGAACAGCTGATTTGAATCTAGAGTTTTCATTCTCCTTGACTGGTTGTCTTAAAATGGCACCAGAACCCAATCTGCTCGACTAACTTTTTATCAATAGCCGGGAGGAGAAAACAGATTGATTCATGGCTTTCTCAAGGACATCAACTAAATGAAACACAAACTGGTGTGGTGAGTGGGGAGGGTACTGCACTTGCATAAACATGTGTTTCACAATAAAAAGCCGATGAAAAACGGCACTGATTCAAGACATCATCGTCAGATTATTCATATCAACATCTTTGAATGAATGATTCATTAACAACTTCTTTAGAGAATTTTACGAAAATTTAGTTTCTAGTTCATTATCATTTAAATGTCTCTTATTCAGTTTTCATACCACTGATTTATCAATTCATTGTTGAGAATTAGTGATTACATCACAGAATTATTTTGAAGAGGATGAGACGGAAAACCGACAAAGTCTGGTGTTATCATAAAATACTACAGAGGCACATTGAGTTAGTGGTAATGACACTTTGATCCCGAAACCATGCCTGACCCAAGAATCACAATCTTAGTTTAAATATTCAGTCTCAAAACGTTTTTTTTATTAGACCTTA
>CAUZXS010001888.1:92500-137073 GCA_963585895.1 Sepioteuthis lessoniana
TGTCTGTCTGTCTGTCTCTGTCTGTCTGTCTGTCTGACTCTTTTACTCTCTCTCTCTCTCTCTCTCTCTCTCTATATATATATATATATATATATAACCAGTTGCATTTCTTAACGATAATTACATGTGTATAGGTTCATTCATATATATTATATATATATATATATATATATATATATATATATATATATACATATATATAGATATAGATATATCATATCATATATATTTTTCAATATCATATATATATATATATATATACATTTTTAGAGATATTTTTTAAAAACATATATATGTAAAATTATATATAAGAGTGCACGCGAGTGTGTAAGTGTGTGTGTGTGTGTGTTAAATTAAATTTATTGTATATGCATTTGCTTATAATATAGATATCTATATCTATATATATATATATATATATATATATATAATCTTCATTTTTTACACAAATATATAGAGCACATAAATATGTGTTTTATATATATAACTTATTGACACTACTCCGAGTTTCATGATTCACATCTTTTGAGACGGCACTATTTTTCCTTGCCAAAAAATACCAAGACTCCACAGAGTAAAGCATAATATTTAACCGGAGAAAATTAGTGAATCCTGAATCTTTGAGTCCAGAAAGAAAAATTGTGATCAACTTAATATTTAATAGTGACTCTCTATTGCTTTGCCTAAGAAAAAGTGATCCCTTTTTTTATTTTTACCGGCCGGGAACATTTCACATAACTTGATTTTATTACATTGTACAATATATATTTATATATATATATATATATATATATATATATATATATATATATAAATATATATATATGATATTGATTTTATTGAATAAAAGTCCACTGAAAGATATATGATAAGATTTTTAAGTGGACAATGCTATTGAGGATTGGTACATCAGAAATAGATTCTATTTAATTTTATATGCCAGTCTAATTTTCAGAATTGTTTACCATTTGTCATACCGTCGCATTTTATTCTAAACATTTTACATACACACACACACACACACACACACACACACACACACACACACACACACACACACACACACATATATATATATATATAACGTAAATAGAAAAAAATATCAAGCACAGTTATGAATATATATAAAATTATTTCGACGAAATTTTTTTCCGCCTCGTCAGATGGCTAACACGCTATTTTGGTGATGAAAAAGTCTTCCCAGCATTGCCAGGATTAAGTTAATTACTTCAGTTTTATCTGTATAGTATGAATTGTGTTGTACAATATTTTCTTCAAAATTAATTCATTTACTTGTTTTATTTGTTTATTTTTACTTTAGAATGGATCTTTGTAAATTGTATATCAAAATATAGTTTCCCATGCGGATTTATTCTTCGTTGAGAAAATTTAAATACACACTTCAACATAGTTTTAAATAAAGAAAAAAAAAAAAAAAAAACGTAATTATTTTAGTTTTGACCCATTTTTCTGTTGACCATTCGAGACAGATTTCCGGCAAAGAAGGGTGACACGTTTCAAAATATTTTTTACTATTTACCATTGGCCTAATGAGTCCGGAAGACAGGGGTTCAATCCTAGGTCAAGTCATTCCAAAGATTTAAAAAATGGTACTTGACGCTGCCTTGCTTAACATTCAGCATTATAAGGTGGGGATCAAGGGTAAAGTGGAGCAATCCAGGGAATGGAGTAGTGCCCTCCCTACACCTCGGTGTAGTAGCTATTGAAAAGGGAGCCTTCAAGTCACCCTTGACTAAGGTCATCAACTACTTCTACAACGACAACTACAACTTCTCTGAGAACTTAGCTTAATATAAAAAAAAACTCCAAATATAAATGACGTGAGTAATACAAACTTTTGAAAATATATATCAATAAAATCTTTTTAACGTAAAAAAAAAAATTTCATTCCGAAAACGAAATTAACAATTACAACATTAAGAAAGGATAAACACTTATTGTTTAGTAACACTGACGCCCTTTTCATGAAAATTATGGATTTATAAAGAAAAGAAAAAAAATTTAAAAAATTTATAATTGTCGGCAGTTTAAAAAAAAAAAAGATTTTAAAATCTTTTCTTCTCCATTTGCCCCCACTTTTTTTTTAAAGAAGATAAAATACGAAAAGCTGGAATATTTGTAACTGTTGTAATTTTTTAAACATTTCTTTCGCAGAATGATATCTATTGATAAACAAAAAAGTTTAAAAAAAGCAAAAAACAAATGAACAATTTTTTATTCTTCTAATTACGTTTCGCAAGATTTATCATTTTTTATAGCAATACCACATTATTCTACAACTTACTTGTCACGGTGATGATTTATTTTTGAAAGAAGGAAAGACAAGGGAAATAATTTTAGTTGTATATGTAGGTCAGAAAGTTTAGTAAGTTTCGATATTCAAAAAGAAGCCATAACTCAGTTGCCGGTGATCGAATGTACTCAAAACTCGTTTGAGTTTCATCGCCGGACTAATTTAGGGTTACCGGTCATTAGCATAAGGGTTAGAGTGTTCGCCAAAGGCCCGAGAGATCATGGTTCAATCCCAGGTCGAGTCATATCAAAGACTCAAAAAATGGTACTTGATACCTCCATGCTTAACACTCAGCAAAATAAGGTAGGGATCAAGGGTAAAGTGAAGCAATCCAAGGAAAGGAGTAGCGCCCTCCCCTACACCTTGTGTAGTAGCTATCGAAAAGGGAGCCTTCGGGTCACCCTCGACTAGGGTTGCCAACTTTATTTTACTTACTTATCATTGAAAACTTAATGACAAAGTCATGTTTTCAAAATACTCTAGATACCCACAAACACGACGTTTATATATATATATATATATATATATATATATATATATATATATATATATTTTAAAAAACAAGAAATTTAGAAATAGTATTCCATTTTCATAGTAGATCTATTTCGCCTATTGTAGCTCATCAGATTATTTTTTAATGACGAGCGTGAATAAACGAAATAGATCTATTATGGAAATGGAATAGTATTTCTAATTTCTTGTTTTTTTAAAGAAAAAATACATTTTGCTCTGCAAGTATATTTTGTATTAAATAGCCATGCATTAAGCACTCTTTCTTTGGTTATTCACAGTCATTAACTACTTTATATATATATATATATATATATATATATATATATATATATATATATATATATATATATATATGTTTACATGCGCGCACCCACCTATCCACATTGCATCCGCACGAACTTGTCTGAAACAATAAGGATATTTAAAAAATATAAGAAACAAGATTTATCTCCACTCCTGGGCAGAAGATTTGTAAAGAGCACTTGATGACATAAAATACCCAGTAAAATAAGAGTAAAATCCTGGAGCGTAGATCATGTTTTGGGTCATTTATGGAATTTATTTCATCCTACCTTCCTTTTGCCCTTTCATTTTTTTTTCTCGTGATTTTTATTTTCTTTAAATTATTTATTGTTTCTTTCTTTCTTTCTTCAATATGTAGTGACTCATCCGCAGGAAAATTGGCAGAGTAGATTTTATTGGGTCAGTGTTGTAGTGTGTAGAAAAGAGAACAAAATGAAACAAGAAAAAGTTTAAAAAAGAAAAGAAAAAAGAAACAGATAATTATGTGGGTTAAGCCGAGGTCATCGCTAGATTGGCTTGAGAATTCACGCCACCAAATAAAACGATTCAGGAAAAAATCATAGATAAAATAGTTTTTAAAAAAATAATTCTTAGCTCTTGGTCACTTTAAGAAGCCTCTGACTCTGTCTGTCTATCTGTGTGTGTGTGTATGTGTGTGTGTGTGTGTGTGTGTGTGAACTTTATATTCACTCTAAATAAAACGCCCAAAAGGTTAATACACGGCCAGGTGAGATGAATTAAATAATGTCTAAAGATTTGACTATCTGTGCCTCCCCCCCTCTCTCTCTATATATATATACCTGTCTATCTATCAATCTATCTATCTCTTTCTAGATTTGCCTACTTACTCTGTCTAATCTGTACCTCGCCTCTTTTACTCTCCGTCTCTCTCTTTCTCCTTCTCCTCTTGCACTCTCTATCTATCTACTGCTTTCTTACTTTGTCCCATCAGCAGCCATAAGAGCGCTTCTTTTTCTCTCACCTCTTTCTCACTCTCCCTCCCTCTATTTTTCGATTCGCTCACCACTTTATACTCTATCTACTTATACTGTATCTGCATTTTTTTTTTATCCCAGTCTCTCTGTCTTTTTCTCTGTCTACATATCTAAATCTGCCAATTTCTTTCTTACTCTATCAACATCTCTCTAATTTTTTAAACCAAGCTAAACTTAATAAAACTTCCGGTCAAGTCTCGATGAAAGCAGTGGCTTCCGTGAGTTCACCAGAGTTAAGCTGCCATCAGTCAGATTAGTTCTAAAATGAGTAACCACTAAGGAACAGCAGGTGCTGTATATATTTACCCAATCTCTTCGCCACGGATAGGATGCGACACAAGGTCAACTTTACGTAGAATACAGCTGGTTTGAATTTAGAGTTTTCCTTCTCCAAGACAAGTTGCCATACCAAGGCAAAAGAGCCAGTCTGCTCTTCTATTTGCCTGAAGCGATGTGTAAAGAAGAGAAAGTTTCATACATTTTCCAAAAGTATCAACATGAAGTGACATGTAAACAACCTTCCATAGGATTTGAACTTAGTTCGCTGAATCCATTTCATGCGACAATTTTTTCATAATTAGTCAATTTTCTTCTAAACATAATATATTATGATTTATTTATATCTAATGAAGCATTATACAATAAAAACTCCTTTTATTATGTAGTATTTAATATAAAATCTGTAGCAATGAAAATTTCTAGGCAAACATTTTATGTAGCTATCAAAAAGTAAGTACGATCCTCTATTATATTTATGCAATTCTATGTTTTATTACAAAATAAGTTTATTGTGGCACATTTCTTCATTTTTTTTCTTACACTCCTATTTCTTTTCTTCTTCAGGGAATTGTACAAAAGATTTAAATTTGATTATAGTGACAAATGGTTTATTCACAAACCAGAATCTGTCAGAAAATGAAACGCTTTAAATTCCACGGGATTTTGTCAAGCAAACAGATCACTCAATCTTAGTTCGAAGACCAGGCCTAGAATTAAATGCAAAAAAAAACAAAAAACAATATGTCATGAAGTGGATCTTTCCGTTTCAGCTGAACGTTCTGTGAAAATAAAAGAAATACTTAGATCTTGTCAGAGAGCTTATAAAGCAGTGACACATGAAAGTGACGGTGATAATAATTGTAGTTGGTGCCCTTGAAATGGTCCTCGGGTTTGGCTTACAGGCTTAAAAAACAAGTTTTACTGGTAAATAGTACTTACTACATTCGATGTGTTATTCTCATGTATGTTTGGTGGGGTAATGGTTAAAGCGATGGACTGCGGAATCGTAGTAAGCGAGTTCATACTCCAGTCGCGCTATTACGTTCACTTTCGGGCAAATACCCTTGGGAAAGGCATGAACCCCCTTATCCTCCTATCTATGGGTTAAATAGTACCACTACTGTTCTTCTAGGAGAATAGCTTTGGCATTAAATAACCTACAAAGGTTGATATGCCATTAAAAAAAGAAACCAAACCAATCATATGTTTGGTGCCACATTTCAAAATCTCAGTTTTCATTAGAAATGAAATTAGAAAAGTTCGTTTTTTTAAGTTTCCTCCACTCATTTTTATTCGTTTGAATTTTTAATAAATCCTTATTTATATGAATTTTATATAAATCCTTATTTATGCAATCCTTGCATCGATTTCGATGGAGCAACATTGTGAAATGCTGATTTTCAAGAATTGTCTGAACATAGCAAATACTCTATTCTATATTTCCCTCATCAGTTTATGAAATCTCACGAAGAGGGTTAGCAAGATGAAGACAATTTAGGATGATAAAACACACAAAAAAAAGTAAAAGGCAATGAAAATAGTTTTTTCATTCTACGGAGTTGAAATAAAGTAACATCTAAGGAAACTAAAGAAAAAAAAGCGAAAAAAGGAAGGGAAAAACAGAAGGAAGTATGAAAGAAACCAAATCAAAAATCAAAGAAGAAAACAAGAAAGAGAAGATCGAAGAAAAAAAATAAAAAGAATTCAAAAAAAAGAACATGATGAATTAGAAAAGATGTAAAGCAAAGAAGAAGAAGAAGAAGAAGAAGAAGAAGAAGAAGAAGAAGAAGAAGAAGAAGAAGAAATGAATTTTAAAGATAATAAAAGTAAAAAAGAAAGAAGTATGAAGAAAAAAAGTAATGCAAAAGAAAAGTTTTTAATTCATTCAAAAGAAGAAGCGAAAAATGTTGAAAAAAAATGGGATTTTAAAAGAGGAAAAAAAAGAAGAAAATGACAGAGAAAAAAAGCGAAGGATAATGAATAAAAAAGAAGTTCAAAAGAAGAAAAGAATAAGAAAAAGAGACAAGAAAAAACGAAGAATGTAGAAGAAACAGAAAGAATTATGAATAAGAATATATATAAGAGTGAATATAAAGATATATATATAACAAATCAGAAAAATCAATGGAAAGAGTGATAAAAATGAAAAATGAAAATAAAAATTAAAAAAAGAATCAAAAGAATTTTAAAAGAAAGAACCAAAGAAAGAAGCGACAGTTGAAAGGCGGAAATAGGGAAACAGAATGAAAAAAAAAGATGTGACGTCAAAATTGGTGAGGAATGTTTATTTGTCCAGCTCTTACATATATATATATATATATATATATATATATATATATATATATATATAACATGTATAACATATATATAACCAAATATCAAGTGTTCATGAGCAAAATTTACACAGACAATCAAATCCGATATATATATATATATATATATATATATATATATATATATCGGATTTGATTTTCCGTGGAAACACTTGATATTTGGTTAGATCAAGGAGAACAAAAGAGAAAGGATTTGTCAAAATAGTTAAAATATGTTAATTTGGTCTTTCTCTTATAAACGCTAATAAGAAAATACGATTCTTACCAGAAACACTGTAAACATTTTGTCAGATTTCAACAAAAAATAAAATTACCACAAAGAAATTCTCCCTTTTCTGACTGAAACCACCTCCCCACAAAAAAAACAACAAGCAAACACAATGAGAATAAGAACAAAAACTTCGAACTGAATCTCCGTCCCATTTCATTATTGAGTGTCTTATTTTGAACTTTTGCCCGCTGAGAGAATGAGCCCCAGGATGCAGGTGAAGAGTAAACACTGACGAAGGCAGTTCAAATCACTATGGGTGATCCTTTGCAAATTCCAAATACTTCAATAAATACACCTTGAATGCCTAATTCAGTTTATACTTTCTCTCGCCTTGGGGACTTGAATCTCATCTATTAATGGGACAGCAGATACTTATGGTTAAAGGAAATCATTTTTATCGTTAAATTGTAACTCGGCTGCTTCTTTTCACGCTTCGAGTGATGGGAAACACTTCATAAGTGGGCAAGCGTGCTTCCGTGGGCACATCAGAAATGAGTTTGCTTCGGGTTGTATCTAATAGACTGTGAATTTAAGCAAAAAGCGTTTCCAAGATAAAGCCTAACCACTAAAGATAACCACGAATTATACAATATGTATTGAAAAAAAAACTGCTCTTACAGAAGCCGTAAATATAGAAAATGATTGAGCCAATTTCCTTTGCTTCGATCATTTACAAAGACAAATAAATCTTTATCCTGAATAAAGCAAAGAAAAAGGGCGATTTGAAATCAAAATAGCAAGTATTCTATCTATCTATCCGTATATATATTGATCATGTAGTTTGCTATATTCATAGAAAAAGAGAGTTCTTCATATAAGTGAAAGAGCATATATATCTAAATTAGAATGGCGTTGACACAGTGTCAACAGTGCTTGTGGACTATTAGTTTCTCGCCTATGTGGTCACCACACCAAGAAGTTCCCACAGAGTGGGTATATCCTTTACACACTGTTGTGGAGGGAGACAAAGAAAAGGGCAATCTCATTTATACTTTGAGGTTATTTAGGTGACTATATCTATATATAAAAAGCGGCTTATCATGGCTTATCACAGCAATAGAAATTTTGAAACTTTTCCTAAATGGCCCAGTCATCTACTGTGAATAGATGAATAAAAAAAGAAAAAAGTAAACAGCCATTTGTAAAAAAATGTTTTATTGAGTTGGGCTAAGTTAAATTATTAAGGTAAATGGATTGAATATTGAAAATCTAGAAAAAAAAAATTGCAGATAATAGCAGGTATGCCTTTCAACATTTTGTGAAGAGAGAATGTCTATGAGATTATTCGACGATGTTTCAAACGTGGTATGATGAGTATGACTATACTGAGCATTTGGCAAAATAGCCAAGTGCGTGAGCGTAGCGAGTCTGTCCCGACGAATTTGGTAGTTGTATTAGTTTTGTGATTTATTAATTTATTTATTCAATTTTATTTGATTTATCATTTCAAGCGTGTATATATATATATATATATATATATATATATATAGTAACTGAAGCCCTTTTAAATAGATAATTTAGAGTGCTTATACACTGATCTAGCATTCACAGATAAAGCAACTTATTTTCTCAGGAGGCCTCCAGTTGGCAGAAACTCTCATTTGTAAATGCCCCCAAATGACGAACACCTCTGGGCTGAAGCTCGTAAAATTTAATTCTACAATGCTTAAATTGTAAATAATTTTTTGAAAAATTACTGCTTCTGTCGTGATACTTTTTTTTATCGCATCTTGTTCACACACTTGTACCTGTGTGTAGGTACGCACGCACACGCACACATACATTTAGTATAAGTCTACCGTCTTTTTTCTCCCTTTTAGAATTGACTCCTTACACATATAGGATCTTGAAGCAATATACACACGAAATAATATCTCATTGCTGAGTCGGTGGCGACCTATCGCACTGTCCTGCCACCACAAAACAGTACACATGCTAACAATTACACATGTATGATCAACTTCCTTTCTGCCCATTCACTCATCCAACAGGCCCTCCAGCTTATGAGACCACGTGGCGAAAGCTCGACTTGACCACCAGCAGTTCACAACGGAAAAATGACCAGTGTATTGTTCCGGCTGTTGTAAGAACTATTCAGTACGTTTCTACCTCGTTAGCTTTTTGCATCAAAAACCCAAGTCCTCTCTCCCAAGTCTCTTTCTCACGTATATCTCCAACCAGAACCGTTCTTTCCACCTTCTTTACTCTTTCTTTTTGTATGCGTTTTCCATCTGTGGAAGCCAGAGTGAACATAATGACCACTGAGCATTGCTCCAGAGTGTCCGATAAATGAGCTAAAAAGAATGACCATTCGTATCAATCCATTCCAAGAACTGGCACCCTACAGGCAAAAAAAATAATAATAATAAATAGATAAATAAATAAAAAGTCCTTTCAAGGATCGAACTCACGGCTGGTACTTACAATGAATAGAGTGGTCAGCTTCCCACTGAAACGTTTATGACCAGAGCTTCGTATTTAACAACGATAATACATTCACAAGAAAAGACGAGGAGACAAGGAAGACAGACTGGCGATGTTGTGTATATATGAGACTGTGCATGTGTGTAGCTGTGTGTGTACGCGCGCATGCGCGAACAATTCAAATTGTTTGCGCGATGGAGCAGTAAATGAACGTCCAGAGATAAAAGGGACGAAGCACAAAAGAATGGCGGGAAAGACAGAAAACAGGACCGTAAAAGAAGTTGAGGGGTTTACAAGCTGAGAAAGTGAAAGGAATAGACATGCCTATGAGTATAAGCACACACACACACACACACACACACACACACATATATATATATATATATATATATATACGTATGTATGTTGGAGTGGGTAACGGTTTATCATGAGTAAAAGTTTGATTAAAAGTGATAGGCTATTTTTACCGTTTACGTACAGTAGAACTGGATCCAATATAAAATCATTCAAATGTATGGAATCAGTAACGTTCAATCATGCATCCAACCATTCATCAAAATCAAGGAAAAACTATAAGATTCATTCATGTTTCGTTTTCTAAATACATCTTAAACTCATCGTTCGTCTTACATGACTCATGATGTCATCGCACACGCTGTGATAACTGTTGATGATTATTTCTTTTTCTATCCTTAAATTTTAAACTTCAAATTCACAAAATATATAAATATGAAATATCAACATGTGGCGTAGTGCTGAGAATGTTCACCGATGGTCCGGGAGACTGGGGTTCAATCCAAGATCGAGTCATACCAAAGACTCAAAAATGGTACTTGATGCTGCCTTGCTTAACACTCAGTATTATACAGATCAAGAATAAAGTGGAGTAATCCAGGGAATGGAGTAGTGCCCTCCTCTACACCTCGGTGTAGTAGTTGTTGAAAAAGAAGCCTTTGGGTCACCCTCAACTACAGTCGGACAATTTAGATGAGCTAAAATCAATTTTTGATCAGTAATCTTGATACTTTCTGATCTACAGATTTTGATGAAATACAGGATGGTGTAAATGCATCACACTTTATACCCACCAAACTTACTCCTCCTGTTCTTGTTCTTATTTACCAAAATGAAAATTCATCTCAAGTATTTGAGGAGGTGGAAAACATTAAAAGACACACAATGACACAACTTCCCATCATATTAAAAATGTAGTTTCGGGTTTACTTCGACCAATAGTAAACTCGTTGAAAGAAAAATATTAAATGACAAGAGGACTTGAAGAAAATTAACGTTCCATTCATTGCTTATTCCTTCTTCTGTAAATTAAGCTTCAATCTCGATAACACATCACGCACCATACGACTTCTGTCCCACAATGGATGTTATATTTAATGGAGAGAAATGTATATAGAAATGTACCAACGATTATGAACCAAAGTTTCAGACAGATATGAATGAGTTTTAATGAATAAAATTTCAATCTCAGAACTTTTAAACACATTTCATATGTTTAAAGTATTTGCTATTTTACCCTCCCACACAAACACATGTGGTATCGACGAAGAAATAATTTCAAAATTCAAAAATATATATAAATTTAACATTCACCATTTACAGTTTTGTAGAGAAAAACTTTAAAAGTTCATTTTCTCATTCCACCCTCATTTCTATACAGAAATCTTTTTGTATGAGAATCTTATAGGCGAGGTTTACATATGCCGACTGCATTCTTCGCAGAGAGGTAAAGGTCCTGTCCCAAGTATGATACTAAACTGTATCTAATAATGAGATACTAATTTAGGAAATCTGGGGAGTTAAAAGTATCCCTTTATTACTATTACTCTACAGACGCGATGTGGTTGTATTTGTTAGTGTCACATACATGGATCAAATAGATCAACTTGAAAATTATTCACTAATTACAATTAGTATCACTGTCACTTTCATGTTCCATAGTTTTTTCCGTTTTCAATCAAGGTCTTGATACTTAACTCTCTCTCCGCTTTCTTTCAGTTTTGCCTTGTGGTCAGCCGGAACAGCAAAGTCCACTATTCGGCATGTTCTCTTTTTTCTTTTTCCTTTTTTTTTTTTTTTTTTTTTGTCGACTATCACTTGGTCTATTCGTCTGACCGAGATTAAGTGATCCATCTGTATCTTAAAATCCCGGTGAACTTTGTGCGTCTCATTCTCCAAGACAGATTCTGGGATGGGCATATACCATATGTTCGTATGGTCAAATTCAAACTTCTTGCACAATTTCCGGTGGATCGCCTTCCTCACCCAGTCGTATCTAGTTTTATTCTATTGACGCACTCACTTACTACATTCGATTATAATGTGATTGATCGCTTCGTCTCTATAACTATATAACCTACAACTGCTATTTTGTTGCGTCTTGTCTATTTTTACTTTGACATAGTCATTATGGCGTTGTTCTTTGCTGCTATCAAAAGAAATTCAATTTCTCTCCTAAGATTTCCCTTTCTTAGCCATGTCCAAGTTTTCTCAAGAGAGATTTCGCTTGTTTCTCGCTTGAAAGGTCCATACAGTTGTTTTTCCTTCCATTTTTGTTTTCTGATTATTGTTATTTTGTTGATGCTTGTATTGTTTGAATTAATATAATTATTTACTTGCAACTATAAACCATAAAATTATGTATGAATTATTAGCATTAGATAGGAATACTTGAAACCATACAAGTCTGATCAAATTATTTGTTTTAAAAGGAATGATTGATACCACATAAGTGTGTGCAAGCAAATGATCATTGACAATTTTTTTAAATTGCTATAGAAGATTGAAAATATATTTATGATTGCAATCAAACATGAAGAAATTGATAAAATTTCGGATATTAATTAACCTATAATGAGTCAACAATTAATCAAACCAATATCCGTTGGTATGGGGAAAACTAACATACTGAATATTGTTGGCCCACTCCCACATTTCAACGCTCTTACAGACTGAACCTGTGTAAGAATACATCTAATACAAAATCTGGAATAAAATTTATAAATTTCCTGCCTTGTTTATTATGTGTTTTTTGTTTTGTTTTGTTTTTTGTTTTTTTAGATATGGCAAAATAGTCGATTTTTGAGTTAAAATAATGAGAATGTTCACAACAAAATTTATTTAGTGGTTGAAAAATACAGCATACCAAATGGAACATGGGATGGAATTCAACTACAGTTGCTCACTTCACCAAGAAAACAATCCAACAACAGTTTTACATACAAGAGCTCAAGGAACATGACTCATACGACACTTTAGTAGGGATTCGAGGGTCACTGCACAGGGTACACCTTAAGAGTTCGATTATAGTCATATAGGGTGCGATGTAAGAAATTCAACAGTTCCGCATAGCACGGCATTTTGGAATTCGACAATATCTGCACTCTGCACGGTGGTACGAATTTGACTATAGTCACACATGGCACGATGTTAGAAATTTAACTATATCTGCACGGCGCAGTCTTTAGAAATTCGACAATAATTACTCACGGCACGGTGGTTGGAATTCGTCAATAGACGTGCACATGAATTTAAAGATGAATACATACATATATATATATATATATATATATATATATATATATATATATATATATATATATACTTAGTTCTAAAGATCGTGTAAAGGGAGAAAGTATTTGTGAGGAAGGAACTAGTTACGGTTTTGCTTACGATAGAAGCATTGTGTGTACGATAAGCTTTCCCAACGTTGCCCGCCATCGTCCAATCTTTAATCGGCTTGGCTTGTTAAAAAAAAACAAAAAACTTTTAAGCGGCGTCGGCTTGTTAAATCCATCTCTCTCCTAACTGCCCCGCCCCACGCGATGTGCTTAAGGCATGTTTTAGATCGTCTGTCTGTGGATTAAATGAAGCGAAAATAAGTCAGTGATGGTTTTATGTCCGATGTAGTAACAGCGTGACCAATCGCTCATGTTACGTCACCAGCGGATGAAGTGCAGAGATGGGATTACTATTTGGACCAGCCGAAAGAGGGAAATAGATTATTTGCTTTGTTTCCATGTATATTTTAGGATGATTTGAGATTTATATGAATGCATTTATGAGAGTAAATGAAAGAGAGAGAGAGAGAGAGAGAGAGAGAAAGAGAGAGAGAGATTAAAAGAAAAACACACATATTCAAAAATATATATATATATATATATATATATATATATATATATATATATATATATATATATATCAGTATGGGAAAAATAATGAGAGAAGTCACAAGTATGGGAAAACTTAAGAGAGAAAGTGAGAGAGAGAGAGAAAGAGAGAGAGAGAGACAGAGACAGAGAGAGAAAGATCATCACTATGAAAGAAATGAAGAGAGATGGACCGACAGACAAATATTTGAGATGATAGATGGGTGAGAGAGATGTCACCAGTCTGAAGAAATGAAGAGAGAGAGAGAGAGAGAGAGAGAGAGAGAGAGAGAGATTACCACTTTGAGGGAAATGAAGAGAAATAGGACAGATATGAGATGATTGAAGAGTAAGAGAGAAGTCACCAGTATGTGAGAAATGAAGAGAGAGAGAGAGATTGAGAGAGAGAGAGAGAGAGAGAGAGACGGATTAAAGATGAGAAAATATAAACATCTATTTGTAATGTGTGTGTGTGCATATTCATGTATTTTTGTTGTTTTTGTTGTTTGAAGTGTCTTTATTTATTTATTTATTTTTGTTCATTTGTATTCATTTTCTTATTTGGTTGTATTTTGGTTAGATTTTATTGAATTTATCAAAAGCAATTCAATTTCTATTGGAAAAGGAAATGTTTTAGTTGCTCAACCAATCAACCATGTTCATTCGTTAAACAAACGAAAGAATATCAATATTCGTTGGACAAACTAAAACAGATCTTCAAAGAAAATAATAAAATTTTGCCAAATGATTGAGAAGGTTCCTTGTACAAAAGAAAGTGAGGGATAGAGAGAGAGAGAGAGAGAGAGAGAGAGAGAGAGAGAGAGAGAGAGAGGTCATCTATATTGGAAAATTATAAACGTGATTTTATTTCTGTACATGTTCTATCTATCTATCTATATATATATATATATATATATATATATATATATATAAATCTTATAGACTACTTTTATTTAAAATAATTTTAAAAGACTGATTGATAGATTGATTGATCTTATCGGCATGTCTACCTGTTTAGAGTTATTTTATGTCCAGTTGTTAAAGAATTGCTCTCATTGTACCTTCATATTTACATTTTTTGTGCAGTTATTCATTTTTTTAAATTTTGCACATGGTTCTATCGAATCGGAATAATATGTAAACATATCTATTTGACTCTTCGATCGGAATTTAATAGATACATCCACTTCGGGTCCGAGTGGACCGAGGAATAAAGGCAATGAAGGATACTTCACAATCCAGATCTGGAGCCTTATCACAAGATGCACTTTATTGTTATAGTGTTATATTGTTTTGTATGGTTGTTTTTGATGTTTTTCGGGGGGAGGAGGGTCATCCTACATGAGATTTGCGGCATGTATTAAACATGAGACTTAAATGTTTTATCCGTCCATATTCATCACTACATTCGGAATAACATGACCGATAGAATGGTTCAAACTAATTAATGTGTGACTGTTTTACTCTGCTACAGAGAAATAACCATTAACCAATGAAATGTGAGATTGATTTAATTTCGTTCTTTTAGTAGAAACTTGTTTTCCCTGCAAGCTTTTCACATTTTTGTGTGATCTTGTCTGGATGTTTATTCCAAATATTGTGTAAATATTGGTACTGAAGTCATCTTTGTAGATTGATTGGGTGGTTATTTGGGTCTTATGGCATATCAACCTTTGTAGGTTATTTAACGCCAAATCCATTTTTAAGCAAATAGTCAGTTCTATTTCAAATATTCCAGAATAGCATGAGTATACAGTTTAATTCTGAAAAAACATTTCTATTTCAAGCTATTCAGTTAAGTCAAACAGTTCTAATTCAAACAATTCAGTTTAGCATAAGTATGCTGTTTAGTTCTATTTAACCCATCGGTAGTGCCCTCTCAGGTGTTACCATTCTGGGCCAGAGTAGACCTGGGAAAAATGGAAATGAAGGGGTGCTCCGCATTCCCCAAAGCCCCAGCATCACTGGAATATCACCATTAGATTGTTTCGTGTCATATCCAGGACACTGCAGAGGCACGGTCGGTGTATTCTACAGCCCCAGCCGAATGGGCAATACACAGAGTTAATGTCAAAACAGTTTTATTTCAGATAATCCAGTTTTGAATCAGTACACAATTTAGAAGTCAAAACTGTTCTATTTCGAGCAATTCAGTTTAGCATTAATACCTAGTTTAAATGTCAAAACAGTTCTATTTTAAACAATTCGGTTTAGCATAAATATGCAGTTTAAATGCCAAAAACAGTAAACTCAAGAAACCACGGTTTAATTCTATCTAACCCATAGATAGGATCCTTATCAGGTGCTACCACTCTGGGCCATAGTGGACCTGGAAGCGATGGCAATGAAAAGGTACTCCGCATTCCCCAAAGCTCCAGCAGTACTGGAACTTCAGATTGTTTAGTGTCATATCCAGGACACTCGTTTGCTTACTCCTCTGCAGAGGCACAGTCAGTGTATTCTACAGCCCTAGCCGACTGGGTAACATCCTTGTAGAAAAACAGCAGTGGTACTATTTGACCCATATCAGAAGGGATTAGGGAGTTCATACGTTTCCCAAGGGGATTAATCGAAAAGTAAACGTAATAGGGCGACTGGAGTACGAACTCACTTACTACAATGTCGCAGTCTAGCTCGTTATCCACAATGCCACAGAAAATCTACTGGGAATCAATCGTCTTTCAAAACATTATGTAATGTATATAAATTCTTATTTCTAGTCGATACAAACATGATACAAAATTGAAAGAAGATAGATAGATAGATATATAGATAGGGAAAATTAGAGGTCGAGTGAGGAGGGAAGTGTAAAGAAAGACAGGAAGCACACTGAATAAGACAAGAATATCGTAAGAGGATAGCGATATAAATAGAAATCATTGACACAGTAAATAATTTATCTTTCCTCCCATTCTCCTGAATATTCTTTCTTTCTTTCTTTCTATTTATATCTTTCTCAGTTAGACCTCTCTCTCTTTCTCTCACTCTCTGTCTGTCTCTGTCTCTGTCTCCATCTCGCTATCTATCTATCTATCTATCTATCTATCTCCCTCTCCTCCTTCCCCTCTCTCAATCTACCTACCCACCTACCTATCTTAGCCTATTTCTTTCTATCTATCTATCTATCTATGTATATATCTATCTATCAAGTTTATTTATGTCTATTTATCTATAAATCTATTTATCTACCTATCCTTTGTCTGTGTATTTTGGTGTTTTTTAAATATTTTATTTCTTTTTGCTTTTTTTTTTCTCGAAGATTAAACAGATCGGATATAATAATCAAACGATTATTGATAACTGAGACTAGGGCAGCATGACCAATTGAAATGACCTCACAAAACAGATAAAAATATCGGTCAGATTTCTCAGCAAAGGATTTGGAAATGATCTTTACTTATTCACCGTTTCTCTATTGTCAGCCACCTAAAGAGTTTACAACATGATTAGTAGCGAACAGAGACAGGCATTTATACATATACGTCGACTACCTACATATCTGTTCATTATACGTAACTTGAAGTTTTATAGATAGATAGATAGATATCATATCATATCATTTAAGTCTGTAAATAATACAAGTTTTAAAAATATATATGTATATTTAAATTGACTCCTAGAACCTTATGTAAGGTGAAATGCACTCCCCGGTGTTAACGGTTAAAATGAAACAAATTTCTGTTTAAATCCATCAGAAGAGACAGTTGATATCATAGGGAAATAAGTTTATAATGGAATATATCTATTGATTTTCTTGTTTTCAATGATAGATAGATAGATAGATAGATAGATAGATCGCGTTCGTTTAATGTTTTGGTGATGAAAATTAACAAAGCAGAAGCTTAGCAAATAGGTTACAAAGAGCAATTTTAAGATATTTATGAAGGCTGTTGTTGGGCCAGCTATATTTTGACGATGAAAAATAGTGCACAGCTGCCCCACAGATTGCCCGAACAACACAAGGACCTCCGAGATAGATATATTGGCAAGCGCGTTTGGCGTAACGGTTATCGACGTTTGAAATGGACTCATTTCCATGGCTGTGCCGGTCTGTTTGCATTTTACTTCATTTTAATACACTTGGAAGAGGGATGAATCCTTCTACCACCCCCCAGTTAGTAGAAGGGCGGGGGCAGAGAAAGGGTTTCATATCTTTCCTAAGAATATTAGTCCGAGAAAAAACATAGAAAGGAGACTGAAGTTCGAACTCGCTCACTTGAAGGCAGAACGCCAACGTTTTAGCCGTTACGCTATAGTAGAAACGGACTCAGCAATCTAAGTTCAAATCCACTTTTTATATGAAATAAATATCAAACGCAGTCGTATTTATTCAGTTTGGGCATAAAACTGTCATAGGAAGAGTCGGTGACACGTCGAATAAAAATTAAAACGAAACCTTGTTAAAAAAATTAGAACATAATTTCTGAACATCAGTGTTAGAGGTTTCGGATTAGGGTTTTATCCAAAATCAACTCTATTTATATCTGTGTGTGTGTGTGTGTATTATGAGAGAGACAGACAGACAGAGAGAGAGAGAGGTGGTGGCAAAGACAGAGCGATGGTTGTTTGTTTGGGTTTTATGACATATCAACCTTTGTTGGTTATTTAACGCCAAATCCATTTTCATGCAAATAGTTCTATTTCAAAGAATTCAGTTTATCATGAGTACACAGTTTAATTGTTAAAAAAACATTTCTATTTCAAGTTATTTACTTTATTCAAACAGTTCTAATTCAGCTAATTCAGTTTAGTATAAGTATAGATTTTGTTCACGCACAGTTAGATTTCAAAATAGTTCTATATTAAACAATTCAGTTTAGTGTAAGTCCACTTTCAATGTCAAAAACAGTTCTATTTCAAATAATTCAGTTTAACATAAGTACGCAGTTTAAATGTAAGTACACATTTTGATTGTGAAAAACATTTCTATTTCAAGTTATTCAGTTTAGTCAAACAGTTCTAATTCAAACAACTCTTTTTAGCGTAAGTATGCAGTTTAGTTCTATTTAATCCGTAGATAGGACCCTATCAGGTACTGCCATTCCAGGCCAGAGTGGACCAAGGGGAAATGGCAATGAAGGGGTGCTCCGCATTCCCTAAAGCCGCAGCATCACTGGAGCCTCATCATCAGATTGTTTAGTGTCATATCCAGGACACTAGTTGGGGGGGGTCTTACTCCGCTGCAGAGCTGCAGTCGGTGTATTCTACAGCCCCAGCTGACTGGGCAAGACATAGAAAGAGAGACTAACAGGTGAACGAGTATTGAATATATGAGAACTACAAAAATCAGCATTTTTTATTGTCCAGAAGCTTATCTTGTGGCATTTTATAAGATTAATGTCAGCCAGATTTAACAGCTTATCTATCTATCTATCTATCTATCTATCTATCTATCTATCAGGTAATATTCATAACCAATCAATCATATATATGTATATATATATATATATATATGTGTGTGTGTGTGTGTGTGTGTGTGTGTGTGTGTGTGTGTGTGTGTGTGTGTGCTCATAGATTAATTTTTTTTTGATACAAGCTGATAGGAAGGAGTCTTGTAGGTTAAATGTTGCAAAAATATTTTATCTACGTCCTGGCGTGAAAACAGAAATTAACAAAAAGTTGTAGAAATCATCAAACTACATTCAGTAAAGTGACCGCAAGAACTGGTCAGAAATGATGGGGGTCAGGTGTTCTGAGATACCCCGCCGGAAAAAAAAAAAAAGCTGTTTTTTTTTTTTTTAGATTCAATGTCTTTAATGGTTGGAAACACGAACGAGACAAGCTGTAGTGTGGCCTGAGAGAGAAAGAATTACTTAAAGATACAAGAAGAACTGGTTCCAACTAGAATAAAGATAATACATTTTGTATGTCATCAATTTTCCAGTATTTTTCCGAGGCCTCAGTAACCAAGCGAAGGAAATAAAACAACTAAAGATAGTACAGTTGAGGCGAATTCTCCTTTTATTTCCCCTCCACTTACTAACTAGATGATCACCATTCCGTTACAGTGTTTGGTGACTGCTTACACAACGAGTACAAATGGCCTTACCATATTGCCGGCTCATAATATTATCAGTGATTAATTTGTGAAGATAGATCACAAACTGATTCTGCATCAAACTACCCGTACTTACTCATATTATACAAAGCTTGCAAGATAGTTATAATCCAGAATAAAGGATTTACTATTATTTTTATTACACATTACAAGCAGTATTATACATTGGTAATATAAGTTGTAACATGGTTATCATTAAGATCAAAGTTTTGTATGATTATTTGTATTTAATGTGTTTCTTTTCTTCGTTTATTTATACCAATCGTCGAGTTCGTTCGGATATATCCAACAAATTTATTATCATTTTGAATAAATATTTGAATTAATTAATTCCAGACTTTGAGGAGCTTTACTAAACTATTTTTTTTCCTTCGAACGACTATTGAGATTAAATGGATTCCTTCTGGTTTGTTTGTTTGTTAGCTAGGGTTTATGGCATATCAACATTTTTATACAAATAAACAATTCTATCTCAAACAATTCAGTTTAGTATAAGTACGTTGTGTAGTTCTATTTAACCAATAGACAGGTCTCTATCAGGTACTACCATTCCAGGCCATAGTGAACCGGGGAGAAATGGCATTGAAGGAGTGCTCCGCATTCTCAAAAGCCCCAGCATCTCTGGAACCTCACCATCAGATTGTTTAGTGTCATATCCAGGACACTCGTCAGGGTGAAGGGGGCTTACCCCTCTGCAGAGGTGCAGTCGGTGTATTCTACAGCCCCAGCCGAGTGGGTAAGGATTTTTTTCTTTGTGGTTAACATCTGACCACCACCAAGAAGGTCTAAATGCATAACAATTACCAAAGGTGTGGGTTAAACACCTTTTTAGAGTGAGGGTGTAAGACATAGAGGGTGAAAGACAGATCCCATTAAAAATCAGACTGAACCAGGTTTTCTAATATCATTTAAAATCTTTTTTCACTTAGCTCTAATAATTCCTGAAAGTTTGGTTGAAACTGTGACAAAAATTGAAGAGACGAAGTTTTATCGATGAACAAACGAATATTTATTATTATCAAATAGATTAAAAAAAAAAAAATAACGTCGGATGTGAGTATTATAAAAGTAGATAACAAAAAAAAAAAACCGCTTGCAAAGCCTCTGACCTCCAGTCGCCAGAAAAAAAATCTACCCGCACAACTGCTGGTCGAGCGACTGGCTTTACACATACTTCGCCCCAGGATATGAGGAAGGTCTTAGTATTGATCGAATCTAAGCAATCATGGGTGGATTGTCGGTGGGCATTAGAGCGACTTAGTGGCATTAGCGTTGTGTTTTAGTTTTTTGTTTCATTTTTTAAATTGTTTCTTTAATGCATAGTAGTATTAGTTACGGGGTGGTCCGATCAGCTCCGTGTGGGTCACTGCAAACCAACGTTCGGCTTATTACTTTATTAGCACTTATAATAAGCTTTTCAACAAAACTTTTAAAACAAACAAAAATTTACACTACGACCCACAAATAAGTATACTCCTCTCAGGGTTTTTTTCATAAATAGCCAATTTCTTTCAAAACCAAAGAAACCAAGATATTATTATTGCTGGGAGAACATTACATTAAAACGAATGTTACCAAACTCTGCAGCGCAGAAAGTCATTAATAAAAATAAAAAAAATGCTCGTAAGTAGCAGTCCAAAAATAAGTAGACTCCTCTAGTAAAAGTAAAGTTGGCGACCAGAAGGCTCCGTTTTCAATAGCTACTACACCGAGGTGTAGGAAAGGGCGCTACTCCTTTCCCTGAATTGCTCCATATTACCCTTGATACGTATCTCATATTGCTGAGTGTTAAGCAAGGAGATATCAAGTACCATTCGTAAAGTCTTTGGTATGACGCGACCTGGGATTGAGCCCACGTCTCTCGGACCATTGGTGAACTCTCTACCCACTGAGCCAACGGGCTGGTCTACACTCCTGTAAAATAAGGGGTTTTTTTTTAATCAGTATTGCTTTAATTCTTACCACCGTTTGGTGACCTTGCTAGATTTATCCAGACAGTCAGTAGAGTGTTTTCTTAATCGGGCAGAATACAGTCTTTTAATATTCCACGAGAATTTCCAAAATTCTGGGGGGATGTTTTGAACTGGGGTCTCCAAACTTTTCATTTCGAGGGCCACAAAGTTTTACTCGGGAGGACCCAAAGCCACAATCTTAAAAAGAAAAAGACAGCTAAATTCCCATGGTAACAATCACAATTTCTCTAAAAGACATCTGATGTTTTTTACAATCCCCCAAAAAATATAATATTCGAATAAAATTTTTAAAAAGTTAACTGAAGGAAAACATCAGACAAGCGATTATTTGACATTAGTAAACGTTGTTTATTCTTGGCATTCTTCGATTTGGACAACGACTGTTCCCAGGGTAATGTAGTGCCAAACATATTCACTACTTATTCAATGAGGGTGAAAAAATAGGGAAAATATTTACATAGAAGCGCGTGGTTCTAAAATAAATCGGGGGCTGTCCTCGTGGTGTAATGGTTAAAGCGATGGACTGTGGAATCGTAGTACGCGAGTTCGTACTCCAGTCGCACTATTACGTTCACTTTCAGGCAAATACCCTTGGGAAAAGTATGAACCCCCTTATCCTCCCAGCTATGGGTTAAATAGTACCACTACTGTTCTTCTAGGAGAATGTCTTTGGCATTAAATAACCTAAAAAGAGTTGATATGCCATTAAACAAAGAAACCAAACCAAACCAAACCGAACCAAAAATAAATCGTCTATGTGGTAAACAAGATGCTTAGATTTCATATCTTCTGAACATTGAAGATCAATCTGATGTTTGTTTGTTTGTTTGGGTTTTATGACATAACCTTTGTAGGTTATTTAATGACAAATTCATCTTTATACAAATAAACAGTTCTATTTCAAACAATTCAGTATAGTAAAAATACGCAGTTTAATTGTCAGAAGCATTTCTTTTTCAAGCTATTCACTTTAGTCGAACAGTTCTAATTTAAACAATTCAGTTTAGTATACGTATAGATTTTGTTTACCCACAGTTAAATATCAAAACAGTTCTATATTGAATTATTCACTTTAGCGTAAGTAGAGTTTCGATGTCAAAAACAGTTCCATTTCAAACAATTCAGTTTAGCATAAGAATGCAGTTTAGTTCCATTTGACCCAGACATAGGACTCTGTCAGGTGCTACCACTCCAGACCAGAGTCGACCTGGGAGCGATGGCAAAGAAAGTGTACTCCGCATTCCCCAAAGCTCCAGCATTACTGGAAAATCATCATCAGATTGTTTGGTTGTCATATCCAGGACACTACAGAGATGCTGTCGGTGTATTCTACAGCCCCAGCTGACAGAACAACAATCTGTTGTTTTAATAGTAATTCTGTCAACATCAAAAACGAAGAGAAAATTTTGAAATTGGTGGAAGAGTTACATGGATGAACCGCAAGAGCCACATGGAGTCGGTGAACCATGGATAGGTGACCCCTAATTTAGAAGAGAATTAACTTTTTTCTATGAAAAATAAAAATTGTTTGTGAAATATTTATAGGTTATATAGTTAGTACTCCAGAAAATTATATTTCTTCAATTGTTAGTTCCAACAAATCAGTATGCAATTATTTTATATTTATAGCTGATAGAAGAGTACTTACTTATCAGTGACTCTCTCTCTCTCTCTCTCTCTCTCTCTCTCTCTCTCTCTCTCTCTCTCTCTCTCTCTCTCTCTATATATATATGTGTGTGTGTGTGTGTGTGTAAATGTGTATACCAAAACAGATAAATGAATATATAAATGCTCTTACCCTGTTTTTTTGGTCCATGAAACGGTAATGTTTTTTTATTACCATTTTGGAATATTTGTAGCAGAATAAATGCGATAAATACATGCGAAATGGTTATTAAAAAGAATGAACAAATAAACAGACAAACAAAAAGGAATTTATTAACACATTTGAAAACTCTGGTTCCAAAATAACGTGGTCTAAGAGAAAAATGAAAGTATAAGCTGATCCAACATTTACCTGATTAAAATCAAATAGGATTACTAGACATTAACTAGATTAAAACTTAAGGGTAAAAAAAACAGGGGAACCACTTTTTTTAGAGAGGATCCCGTCGTTTTTCGGTTGAAAATTTTTCAAGTGGAGCACCAGAGATATTCAACTCTGACAGTGATATTAAAACCCTTATAAAACCGGAGAGGTCAAACCCCGCAATATTAAAACATGCTGCCTCCATAATCACTCAGTTATCCTGCCTTGGCTTGTCACTGAATAACACTTTCTGAAGTAGAATATTATACAAGCTGCTCAAGCTTATAGCCATGGAAAACATAGGATGCGAAGTAAAGCGAAGCATTCAAAGGTGAGTCAACAGCGCCCTGGTCGGAGGAACCTCATAGTTTAATGGCTAGGATTAAATCGTTCATCTTTAAGAGTAGCGTCTATTGATGAGGAAAAACAACCAATGAAAGATTACCATGACTCTAATTAAAAACATACGTCTAAACTGCATAGCCCTTTACGTAGGTAAACAAGGGGTGCGTTTTGCTGATGTTGAATCTCTAGTCACAGTGTTCGAAAAATCACCTATAGAGCCCAAACCCAAACCAAAATTTCTTAGATGAAAAAGCATAGTCAGCATAACATAACATTAGAATATTAAACACCATAAACCAACTACCTAATTTTTCAGCGTCTGCCACCGAGTATAATATAGATATCATCTGCGAACAGGAATAGAGATATTACACCAGAAAATAGGAACTAAATATCATGATCCTGATTATGAATGGACACTTTTGTCAGCATCTGTATCGAAAAATTCTCTCAATACCGCCATCGAAGGCGTAGGAATGCTTCTCAGAAAAACTCGAATACATTCAAAGTAAAATCAATGAAATCAGAAATTTACTAGTAGAAAGATAGTTACCATGGCTGATAGTAAATGAAAGAAGCGGAAGGAAACATACCTGGAGAGCAAAGCTAAAAACTGCCTGCTAAGAAGAAAGACTTCTGAAGAAAAGAACATTTCAAGTATCTGCTTAGAAACCCAACTGAAATTACAAATAAATCTATCGATGAAATTATTAATAGCCAACTAAACATCAAACTAGGACAGTTTACGGAAGAACTTGATGCAGTATTGAAAAAGATTAAATGCAGAAAGACTGCAGGCCTCCACGAAATAGCTTCTTAATTATGGAAGACAAGAAAATTTGACAATGCAACGGAGTGTATAAATAAAATACAATTGATGAATAGTCGAAAGGCTGAATCCTTTCCTTCCCCAAGAAAGGTGACCTCGGAATCACAAAGAACTACTGAGGCGTAACTCACACTGCTATAACTAATAAGGTTTATAACACCCTGCTTATCAATCATATCCAATTTGAAGTTGAGGAAAAATCAAAGTGGTTTTCGAAAAAATTGATCCCCGGTATCAGAGATACCGACTCTCTGTCGAATCATCGATGTGTAAGTGCTAAAACCACGAGGCAACTCTATTGTTCGTAGATTTCTCTTAGGCAGTTGATTTCATGCACAGAGAAAAATGGAACAAATACTACAAGCAATATAGTCTCCCTAGAGAAAGTGTTGTAGCAATAATAATGTTTTACAAAGCACTAAAGGAATGGTTTGTGCACGCGATGGTGACACTGACTTCTTCAATATTGTTACTGTAGTCTTGCAAAGAGATACATTAGCACCATATGTGTTTATAATCTGCCTCGATTTCGTACTACGAACGTCAATAGATCTAATAAAAGATTCTTTTTTTTTTAAGAAAAGAAACAGTCGATATCCTGCAAAAACAATAACTGATGCAAACAACGCAGCTGATCAAGCGCTTCATGCAAATACACCTACCCAAACTAAATCCTGGCTGCATAGCTTCGAACAAGTAGCAGTAGGCATCAGCCTCCACCTGAGCACAAATCAAACAGAGTTCATTCGTTTTAAACAAAAAAGTATCTCCTCCTCTTTAAGTTGCAAGCCTCTGAAATTAATAGGCCAGTTCACATAGCTCAACAGCAACATCTCATCTACTGAAAGCGATGTCATTATATGCATATTGAAGGTGTAGACTGCTCTACCAGACAGGTTTTCCAATCTCTTTGAAAAAATAGGCGGGATTTCTTCTTAGCTGTAGCTGTGTCAAAACTCCTGTATGGATGCACCATCGGGACTCTAACAAAACATAAGGTGAAGAAGCCATATAGGAACTACACAAGAATGCTACATGCTGTTCTCTAAAAATCCTGGTAACAAAACGCCAAGAAGCAACAGTTGTGCGGCCACTTGCCTTCCTTCTTATAAACCATAAAGTGAGACGAACTAGACATGATCAGTACTGCTAGAAAAGTAAGGACAAACACTAGCTACGTTCTTTTATGGACTCCTACGTATGGACGTGCCAGCTTTGGCTAACCAGGAAGAATTTTAATTCATCAGCTTTTTGCAGACACTGAATGTAGTCTAGAAGGCCTGCTTGGAGTGATAGACGTCAGGGATAAATGGCAAGAGAAAATCAGGGAACGCTCTGCTATCAACACGACTTAATGATAATGGTTGCATATTTATACATGTACGAGGCTGTTTTGAGGGTACGTTTGTTTCTTGGATTTATATAGCATTGTATCAACAGAACAAACACTTTTCTTCACCTCAAAGAAGTTTCCTTTTCAGTCGACTGGGTCGGTAGAATATACCGACTTCTTCTCTGTAGAGGAGTAAGCACCCCCCCAACACATACACACACACACCAACGAGTGTCCAGTATATAACACAAAACAGTCTCATGTTTAGGTTCCAATAATGCTGGAGTTTTGAGGAATGCTAAGTACCCCTTCATTGCAATCGCTCCCAGGTCGACTCTGGCCCAGAGTGATAGCATCTGATAGGGTCCTATCTATGGGTCTAATAGAACTAAACTATGTACTTATGCTAAACTGAATTTTTTGAAATAGAACTGTTTATTTGCATAAAAATGCATTCGGCATTTCATCATCATCATCATCCTGTCGTGCTGCCAACGCTGATATGACTTTGCAAAGGCAGCGATTTTTTCTTAAGTGGGTTTTGTAATTGCATATTTCGCTTTCAAAATGGCATATTTCGCTTTCACAATTACAATAAAAGAGGACAGGCGAATAAAAAAAGTAATATAGAAAATGAATGGTTATATTTTGTTATTGATTTTTGATTTTTCCCCTCTCTTCATCCCCTGGGTGAAAACCACCCCACGTCTTCCTGTTTATATGACCGACCCCACCAAAAATCTTATATCATTCAGAAATAAATATGAGTGGGTTTTTATAACGTGTTTGACGATTTCTTTCATTATCAGGATCAAGTGACAACCACATCATTTGTTTCGTCACCTCTTCGTTTCTTCGACTAAATAGTGTCATACTATCTATTACTAATAGACGTATTAATGACATAAAATCACAGGTTTCTTTTGTATTATCATTTCTATTCCCGGTGACTGAACTGTAGTTTGTTTTTTTTTTTCTTTCTTTTTATTACTTTATTTCCTAATAACAGTTATTAAACAGCCGTTTAAACAAGCGTACAAATATACTCGACGTTTATTCACATTTGGGTTTTTGTTTTCGGGATGGGTTGGGGATTTCTATTTTGTAACTCAAAAATCCTTCATTTTTAATCTTCATATATTTCTTAACTTAACTTAGATTTTCTCTGGATTAAGGTCTCAATTATATAACATAAAGTGGGGAGAGTTATTTACAAAGCTTGGCTTAGTTGTGACACAAGGCCATAAATATGAGGCCCCCAGTGAGAAGTGAACTCACTTACAATGGTTTGCTAATCAAAGTTGCTAACCATGACACCACGTGAAGTAGATAGATAGATAGATAGATAGATAGATAGAGAGAGAGAGAGAGAGAGAGAGAGAGAGAGAGAGAGAGAGATGAACTAGTTATGTAATATCAGAAAATTTCAGTGAGAAGAAGTTAAAAAAGACAGAAAGATCAAAACAAAACAAAAAAACAAAAAAAAAAACAAAAAACCCTGAAGTTGTTCGGTCGGAAATTGTCTCTTTCTCTTGTTGTGTCCGCCAAAACTCTGCAATCATGCGCCATCCCCACAACAACAACAAAAAAAGGTGGAAAAAAAAGAAAAAAGAAAAATGAAAACAATATAAAAATGAAAAGAATGATATTTAAAAAGGAATAGTTGAAGTGGACCCTATAAAGCACTCATTCTGTGTTTCTGGTCCTTTATTCGCCTTTTTCTCTTGTTTCAGCTTTCTTTATTTCTGTGTTCTCTTTAAATATCCTTTCCCGCCAAACTCTCCATTAAAATGCAATTCTTAATGAAACAAATACAAAAATACGTAAAAAAAAAGACAAAAAAAACAAAAACAAACGAAAAGCCAATGTCTGTTTTGTAATCTAATGTATCTTGTTTTGGCCACGACGGGGTTAACTTGGGAAGGTAATGCTAGCAGGATTAGAAGCAAAAGGTTAAAGTGGAGAGACGGGGAAAATCAAGTTAACTAAAAGACAGCAGTGGAGGGGAGGGAGATGGAACTGATTGACAACATCCATAAAAATTTAAAAAACAAAAACGTAGGTGAGGGGAGAATAAATGAAAAAAATAAGAGAAAAAATGTCGACCTGCTTTTATAATACAAAAACAAAAAGACGTCAAAGATATAAGAGAAAGATGAGGAAGTACTGAGGGAGTGAAATATGAAAAGAAAAAAAAACGAAGGGAGAAGAAAATAAGAAGAAAGGTATGAAACAGATGATGATGATCATGATTTGAAAAATGAAAATGATAGAGAGAAGAAATAGGGAGAAAAGCTGGTAATAATTAGGATAAGCTGGATGATAAATTCAAAGGAAAGAAAAGAAATTACAAAGAAAAATGAAAATCAGGTTTGGAGTATTAGTATATAGAAAATTCTTTAAAATAAAAAGAAAACTAATGTGGAAGGAAAACTGGGGAAATTATTTTTAAATACATTCCAAAAATAAATAGGGGTAATGGTTAAAGCGCAGGACTGCAGAATCGTAGTACGTGAGTTCAAACTCCAATGGCACTATTATGTTCACTTTCGGATAAATACCCTTGGGAAAGGTATGAACTCTCTTATCCCCCCCCATACATGGGTTAAATAGTACCACTACCTTCTTCTAAAAGGAAGAATTTGGTATTAAATAACCCGAGAAGGTTGACATGCTAATAAATAACAAGCAAACAAACATAAGTAAAAAGAAAATTATAATGAGATTTTCTCAAAGGACATCTCGTGTAATAACTGATAGTGGTGATGATGATGATGAGGATGATTATCATAGAGACTTCTATTAAATGTAATCGAGTAAGAATTGTGATGATGATGACTCCCCAAAACCTTTGGTATTTATCATCCGTCCCACTACCGGACAAATGTGGCACGGTTCCGGTCTCAGGGCAAAACCCACACGCGTCCAGCATTGCCAAAAATACCTTCGGCCCCATCGGCATTTTCCGAAGGGGGTAAAAGCCTGGGGGACGGCCCCTTATGGTCGGAGGAACTCTCCAATGCCGAGGCACACCCGGCAGAACCGCCCAGAGGCGAAACGGCCTACCGAATGCGACATAACAACTGGAGAGGTAGGTCGTAAAGGAAAAACCTCTTCATTATAAATAATTACCATTGTGTATTTATTAATGTTCGTTGTCATGTTTCTATGTTTTCTACGTGATGTATTTATCATACACCCTACCAGCGTACGAATATGGCACAAGGCCTTTTTTAAGGTGGGTCCGGTCGCAGGCCCGAAGCCCACACGCGACAAGTAGTTCCAAAAATGCCTCGGGCCCCGTCGGTATTCCGTTTTTTCGGGGCGCCGGGCGATAAACCCAAGAAAAACTTAAACTAATGGACATGCATAAGGCCTTACATCCCAGAGATGACGTTGACAGATTATATGTGGCAAGAAAAGAAGAAGAAAAAGGACTTACCAACATTGAAAATAGCGTTGACGTATCGATGATACAACGATTTGAAGACTACAAAGAAAGACACAGAAGAAAACTGATTTCAGCCTCCAGAAACAATACCGACAAAAGTATCAACAGAACTGAAACAACCAAAAAACAAAAATGGGAAGAAAGACAACTCTATGGACGCTTTAAGCAACTAACAAGCGACATCTCCTACGAGAAAAAGTGGACGTGGCTAAGAAAGGGAAACATTAAGCGAGAAACGGAATCTCTTCTAACGCTATAAGGACCAATAATAACAAAGCAAGAGTTGATAAGAAGACACGACAAAACAGTTAATGTATGTTTTGTGGGGATATAAACGATATGATCAAGCACATAAGCGAATGCAGCAAATTAGCACAGAAAGAGTATAAGACTAGATATGACTGGGTGTGGAAGGTGATCCACTGGGAATTGTGCAAGATGTTGATGTTTGACCATAAGAACAAATGGCATATCCATAACCAAGAATCTGTCCTGGAGAATGTGATGCACAAACTTACCTGGGATTTTGAGATACAGACGGTTAGGCTTAGTAATAATCAACAAGAAAAAGAGTACTTGGCGAATAGAGGACTTTGCTGTCCCGGCAGACCAAAGACTACAATTGAAAGAAAGCGAAAAGAAAGATATGTTCCTCGACGTAGGCAGGGAATTGAAAAAGTTGTGTAACATGAAAGTGACAATTATACCTACTTTAATTGGTACAGACACCAAAAGATTGGTACAGGAACTTGAGGACTTGGAAACAAGAGTACGAGTGAAGTCCATCCTGACTATACCTTTAATGAGATCGGTCTGAATACTGAGAAGAGTCCTAGAGACTTGAGGAGAATTGCTGTCACTCAAATTCCCGTGAGAAACTATCATCTAACGCCTGTGGGAAAAACTCGACAAGGAGTGAATTATTATTATTATTATTATTATTGTTATTGTTATTATTAAATAGGAATGGGTACTTGAAACCATTGTATAGATTTTTAGCATAAAATAACCAAACGATAAGCCACAGACGTTAGATATTCCACCAGGAGTTAAAATGCCATTAAACAAATAAACCAAATATATGTAAATAAATCAGATTTCGATATTAAATTGTCAATATAGAATTGATCAGCCATTAAACAAATAAACTTAACCAAGCAAAAAAGACAATCCTTTTGATAAACTTTGGGTATGCAAATAAGAATGAAGGTGTGAATTGAGAAAGTCTGTATGTGTGTGTGTGTGTGTGTGTGGTTGGTTGTTTTTTTTTTTTTTTTTTGTTTTACGCCATATCAACTCTTTTCGGGTCATTTAATGTTGAATCAAGTCATTTTGATAAAAATTTTGTTTTAGTTCCGTTTGGTGGCATATCAACCATTGTAGGTTATCAATCCATAATTATAAACAGTTCTATTTCGAATAATTTTGTCTAGCATAAGTACAGTTTTTTATTTGCACGCAGTTAAATGTAAAAACAGTTAATTTCAAGCAATTCAGTTTAGCGTAATTACACAGTTTAGTTCTATTTGAATCATAGATAGGACTCTATCAGGTGATACCACCCCAAACCCGAGTGGACCTGGGAGAGATGGCAATCAAGGGGTACTCCGCATTTCCCAAATCTTCAGCATTACTGAAACCTCACCATCAGATTGTTTAGTGTCATATACAGGACACTCGTTGGAGGGGGGGTCTAACTCCTCTGCAGAGATGCAGATGTATTCTGCAACCCCAGTCGATTGAGCAAGTGTATGTGTGTGTGTGCGTATGTGTGTTTAATAATAATAATAATAATAATAATAACAGTAAATGCAGGCTATGCCGGGACAGAGACGCAACGATCAATCACATAATAAGCGAATGCAGCAAATTAGCACAGAAGGAGTATAAGGCGAGACACGACTGTGTCGGTAAGGTGATCCTCTGGGAAATGTGCAGGAAATTTCAATTCGACCATACAAACAAATGGTATATGCACAACCCAGCACCTGTCCTAGAAAATGACTCGCATAAACTCCTATGGGACTTTAACAAACAAACGGATCAACTAATCCCGGTCAGAAGACTTGACCTTATAATAATCAACAACAAAAAAAAAAGGAGAATTTGCAAAATTGTCGACTTTGCTGTATGGGCAGACCACAGAATAAATCTGTAGGAAAGTGGAAAGAAGGATAAGTACCTCGACCTTGGTAGAGAATTGAAAAACCTGTGGAACATGAAAGTAACGATTGTGCCAATTGTGATTGGTGCGTTAGGTACAATAACTTAAGGATTATTAAAAGGCCTAGAGGACTTGGAAGTTGGCGAACGGGTAGAGACTATCCAAATGACAGCATTGCTAAGAACGGCCAGAATCCTGTGACGAGTCCTAGAGACTTGAGGAGACTTGCTGTCACTCAAACTCCAGTGAAAAACCATGAGCTAACACTGGTGTGAAAAACTCTAAAGGAGTAAAAAAAATAATAATAAAATTCAGTCTATTCTACTTTCTCGGTAATAAGATCCATTTGATTTTGATATCGCTCATAAATATGTACACTCCGACTAATATTCATAAAATTTGATTTTCTTTTAAATCAAATATGAAAATAAAATCGATTGAATATATATAATGGATATACTTATTTTTACAATGCTACAAATTCCTATTTTTCTAACAAGATCATAATGCTGTGCAATTTAAGTAATTTTTAATAACTAATAATATCCATTTTGATTATGTAATATTTCCCTAAAAAGAACAAAATCCTGGTATCTTTAGATAAGAAAAAAATAAGCTTATAAATTTTCGATATTTTGGGTGTACTTACTTATGGGCGTGCTTAGCGGAACGGTTATCGTCGTAGAAAATGGAATCGTTGACCTGAGTTCAAATCCTAAACGATCCTGTTTCCGTTTCACATCGCGCTAATGTCCAAAGGAAAGGCATGAATCCATCTGTTCTATCCCTTCCTCCCCTACCCACACACAGCTGTGGGTAAGTAGTACGATAGACTGCGTTCTTTAGCCTAGATGAAGCAAACAGTCTAGAAGGAAAACTCTGCATTCAAAGTAGCTATAAGATAGCTTAAAATTGACCCAGAGACGCATCCTGCTCGTGGCGAAGGATTTCAGTAAAGCGCACCTTCTTAGAGATGAAAATAATAGTAAAGGGGTAATTTTTTATATTAAAGTGAACGTTGTCCAATCCAACTTTGAAGAAAGTCAGGATACTAAAGTAAAATCACTTTTACGAAAAATATTATTTATAATGAAGTCTTAAATTAGTAAAATATTTTATTTTGTTGTTTGGTTAATCAGTATAATTTACTTAGTTTATTTTGTTGTAATGTATATATAAGTGGGTTTCAGAAAAGTTCTCGGCCTAAATGACTATCTGAATCTGAGAATTATTTCATCACTTTGTAACTGTATCTGTAATCACGTGGGTATATTGATATAACAAGATTGGCTTCACCATCCAAGTTTACAACAACCATTCTCACTTGCTAACAACTGCACTACATACTCCTCGGCTAATTGCTTCATAGACTCACACTAGAGAATATTCACTCAACAACTTTTATCAGAACTTTATAGAGTATCTTCCCTCACATACGACTTCCATCATCAGTAACTTGATAAACCTCTGACGTTCACAGAGAATCTCTTTTAGATTATTGACTTGATCATATCAACGGAAAGTTTTTCAGCAAAAAGAATGTGAGAGTCGGCATGTCTGGGTGGGAAACGCAACCTACTGGAAATTGTGCAAGATATTAAAATTTGGTCATGCTGAAAAATAGTATAAGCGCAAACCAGAATCTTTCCTTAAAAGTGAGATGCGTCGAATTCCCTTTGAGATACAATCAGATCACGAAATCCGAGTCGGATTAGAATTAGTTTTAATAAACAAGAAGAAAAAAACTTGATATCGAGTAGATTTTGACGTCCCAGCAAAACGAAAGAAGGTGAAAAGCTAAACAAAAACCTGGAGCTTGCAAAAGAGCTGAAAAAGCTGTGGACATGGAGGTGACAGTGATACCAATCATAGTCAGGATCCTAAGAACAGTTCTCAAGAACCTGGAAAAGAGGCGGGGTAAACAAGAGATTAGAGGAAGAACTGAGACAATCCAAACCCCAGCACTGTTAAAATCAACTACAATATTTAGAAGAGTCCAGGAGGCTTGAGTAGACTTGCTGTTACCCGGATTCCATTGAAGGCTCCCAGCTGGTAATCATGTTTAAAACTTAATAATAATAATAATAATAATAATAATAATAATAATAATAACTGGAAATAATATTAATGTATTTCATTAAGAAAATTCTACTAACTGCCTCGGACATTCTTCAGAATGCCATTGCTGATGATATTAAAAAGAACAGTCCAATTTTGAGATTGCCTCTTCTCTAGACATTTTTTTCTAGCCATTTCTTTAAGGTTTTATTTCTCCATTTTCTTTGTGATTGAATTTTTCGTTTTCTTTCTTCTTCCTTTTTTTTAATGCTTTCAGATCTAATATTTTATTTATTTGTTTACGTTGACTCTTAGGTATTTGTCTGTGGTTATGTCTTGCCCTAACCTCTCACTCCTGGCTCTTCTCCTTTCACTAACTCCTCATTCGTATGACCGACCTGGCAAAGCTGAAATCATTTTTCTTACTTTTCCTTTCTTTTCTTAAAGAAGTGAAATAACGCAGACATGAAACTACCTTACATGGAAACTTACTCAAAGAAAAACTAACAAATAAACACCCAAACAATTACATAAGCATGAGAAGAAGGAAAAACAACGCATGCGCATAGTGAAATACATATAACCATATACATGCGCGTAGGGACGAAAAAATGCTCAAACAGGAAAATGTCTGACACACAGAGGAGAAACAAAGAAATTAAATAATAATAATAATAATAATAATAATAATAATGTCTGATGTGACGGCTTAAAAAATAAAGTAATAATGAATAATAAAAATAGGAACGACAAAAAAGCTGATACCCAAATTAAATGAATAATAAATAAATAAAATGCAAAACGTAAATGCATGTCCACGCTTCCTTTTTTCGGCATGGCCAAATAATAACCAGAACTCTATGTACCCTTCACCGCCATTTTTATAGCAAAAATGAAAAGATAACAACGACGATGATGATTGAAAGCTAAAGAAAGAGAAAAAGAAAGAAAAAGAGAGGGGATGAGGGAGAGAATATGAGAGGCAAGTTCCAGTGTCGATATTGCCCCCTCCCATCCAACTTGCAAAGAGCCTTAATCAAATGAGGCAAGACTTACATTAGAGGACATTAAGTCTGCAGTCTGTATCGTCTGTCGAGTTTGAAAATTGACCGGAAATGCATTCGTATTCAGAAAAAGTAAGAAAGAAAGAAAGTAAGAAAGAAAGAAAGTAAGAAAGAAGAAAGAAAGATAGTTCTATCTTCGTCTCCAACTCTTGTCTCACCTTTTCCCGTCTCGTACAATCTGCAATCCCTAGCCACTAACCACAATTCTGCCATCGCCTGAGACACAGGGACTCTAAAATGTAAAATGCACTTATGTATGCATGGGTGTGGCTGGGTGTCTTTAAAAAATAATAATACTAAAGAGAGAAAAAGGCTGATGTAATGTGCCAAGGCGTGTGACTGAAAAGAAAGCCAAGAAAAAGGACGAGCAGATGCAGCTTTTTAAGTATATGTATGGCCACTGCTGTTACCTAAAAAAAGATAATGATATGCACATGGATTCTTTTAGAAAGTGATATATATATATAGATGTGTGTGTGTGTGTGTGTGTGTGTGTGTGTGTGTGTGTGTGTGAGTGTGTGTGCTAGAATAGCGTAGACACAGAGTCAATGGCGCTTAGTGGCAGTCAGTTTCTTGCCTATTGTGATCATCAGAACAAACACCGTTGATTCTGAGTATGTGCTATCTTAACGGAGATGTATATAGCACAAAAAGAATATAAAACTAGACACGACTGGGTGAGAAAGGTGATCCACTGGGAATTGTGCAAGAAGTTGAAATTTGACTATACGAACAAATGGTATATGAACAACCCAGGATCCTCCTGGAAAATGAGACGCGCCGCACACTTCTCTTGGATTTTGAGATACAAACTGATCACCTAATCTTAGTGATAGACAAAAACAACAAAAAAAAAAGAAAAAAAAACTTGCCAAAGTGGATTTTGCTGTTCCGGCTTACCTCAGGGGAAATCTGAAAGAAAGAGAAAAGAGAGATAATTACCAAGACCTTACTAGGGAACTGAAAAAACTATGGTACATGAAAGTGACAGTGATACCAGTTATAATTAGTGCGTTCGGTACAGTTTTCAAAAGATTAGTACAGGGATTGGAGGTCTTGAAAATAAGAGGACGAATCGGGACCATCTAAAAACTACAGCATCGTTGAGATCGGCTGGAATACTTAGGAGAGTCCAGGAGACTTGAGGAGAGTTACTGTCACTCAAACTCCAGTGAGAAACCACCAGCTAACGCTGGAGATAAAAACTCTCAAAAAAGTAAAATAATAATAATAATAATAATGCACATACCTGAATCATGTAATCCCAGCCAGAAGACTAGATCTAGTATCAAGAAAAAAAATGAACTTGTCAGCTAATCGATTTTGCCGTTGTGGCGGACCAGAGAATGAAAATAAAAGAAAGTAAAAATACGAACAAATACTTGGATCTTGCCAGAGAGATGAAAAAAAAAAACAGCTGTGGAACATAAAGGTGACAATAATAATAATAATAATAATAGTTGGTGTGCTTGAAACAGTCTCCAGAGGTTTGGAAAAGAGATTAGAGGAACTGGAGATCAAAAGATTCGAATTCCAATTACAGAGTTGTTGAGATCAGAATATTAAGAGAAGTCCAAGAGACCTGAGGAGACTTGGTGTCAGCAAGAATTCTGTGAAAAACAACCAGTTAAAACATGTGTGAAAAAAAATGCACAGAAAAGAAAAAAAAAGAAAAAAACACCGACACTGACTTATTTCGTTTTCAGCCTTTTCTCTAGAAATATCCATATTTATAGATCGTGAGTGATGCAAAATGAAAATTAAAATGAAAACCTTTACCATATATTTGCATGTGTATGTGAGAGTATTTATGTATTCTGCTTTCATTGTAGTCTGTACAAAGCAATTTGTTTTTAATTTTTTACTTGTTGTCTCTTTACTCATGTGTGTGTCTATATAAGCGGCGTATTTTTCAAAGAAAATTAAAAAAAGCCTAAACATTAACCTTGAAAACTGCATTCCTTCATCACAACTTAACATAATTAATATAAATTTTCGGATATCTTACGAAAGTTATATGCAAAACTATATGCTCGCGTATAAGAAAATAAATCGATAAAATTACACATGAATATCATAGGACAGTTCTTTATTAAGACCTGCTTTTTAAAATCATTATGCAAATTTGATATCCAATGGTTGTGATAAACATCATTCGTTTATACATATAATATACATTTATACATTGATCATGAGTATTAAAGGATTAACAAAGTTTAAGCTTTTTTATTTTATTTTAGTCGGTGTATGAAAGCAAACACAAAAATTCTGATCTCTTCATAGAAATCAGTCGTTCATTTTTCTTTTTTACCTACGGACACTTTTTATTCATTTTTTAATTTGATGGACTCACATAACCATTCGAAGCTAAAAAAAAAAATCCTGATGTATTTTTACAACTAAATATTTGGAATTATATTAAAAATTGTTAAAATAGTTTGTGTATTTTTGAAGTATAACCAATTTGTTGCCAACAACTAATTAGATTCCATGGAAAATCTATGTTCACGTTTGAAATATATAAGGACATTTATTAAAATAATATACTAATTTAATGCTACTTAATTGAATACGAACTTTGTTGCTGATGCTGATCTGGTAACTTCGCAATATTCAGCTCCAACTTTAACAATGAAAATCGACGATTCCCTCTTTGTAAAATGTAGAGTCCGTTTCAAGTTTTGGATCGAAAATAAGACATGACAGAAATCAAATTCAACAAAATAAAATAAAGGTAAAGCAATAACATAGAACTTCTTTTTCTTCCAAATTATTGAATTTTTTTTTTTTTTTTTTTCTTTTTTTTTTTTGCTGTGCCATTAATTTTCTAAGCTTTATTCTTCCTATCTTGAAATATTCATTGAAATATTCAATCACTCTGAAATTCAATGAGATTCTCTGGCGAACAGATATCTACATCAGCAATATTAACTTCAAAATAAAGTGACACTCATGTTAATTTGAATTCTCAAATCTTTATTATTTATTTCTGATATGATGTAAAGAAAGAGAAAAGTTTTTGTAATGAAAACGGGTGAGGTGATAAAATTTCTTTGGGTCAGCAAAGAAAAGATGAATGGCCTGAGTATCACGAAATTAAGTTAAGATGATTTGGAAAGGGGACTGTTTGACAAACAACCTTGATGATTGCGTTCAGAGGTGAAAAAACGGTCAAAATTTAATTCTACAAAGGATATTTTTATTTACTTATTTTTTTTAATTTTTTATTTTTTTACCAAACGACGCTAAATTAAATCCTTCTATTTTTAAGTAATTTCTACGGATTTAATCTTTTTGCAGGTGTCTTCATTTTATGCATTCTGTTTATTCATTTACTAGCATATCTTTTGGAATTATTTTATTAGCATAAAAAGTGGTTTCATTTTTGGGATTGCTTCGTCGGCTAGATCTAGAATAGGCTGACTACATCCTCTACAGTGGGAGTAAAATCACCACCAGTGGTGAGGCTTCTGTTCTAGAGCTCTGTATCGTGTGGGATTTCTTTGATTACCATTACTCTAACTTGGAATGTATTGATCAAATTGATCTGTTTTCAAATTATTCAAATTGGATAGGAATTATTGATGCCATAAATCTGTGTGCAGGTAAATGATTACTATTAGATAAGAATTGTTGTTAGGAACAATATAATTACGTATGAATTATTAATAGTAAATAATAACACTTGAAACTATATAATTGAACAAAATATTTGTATTAAGTAGAAGTACTTAATATGTAATTGTTTGCAAATAAATTATTATTGTAGACCATAAAAAAGTGCGGTAAAAAATTATTGCAATTGATAGTTGCAGATATAATTAGTTATGATCATAATAAATTTACAAATGAATCAATATATATATATATATATATATATATATATGTGTGTGTGTGTGTGTGTGTGTGTGTGTGTGTGTGTGTGTGTGTGTGTGTGTGTGTGTGTGTGTGTGTGTGTGTGTAAACAAATGAGATTTGTTTAATCAAAAAGTGCTCAAATATTTGCCAGTAGAGCAGAATAAAAACTAAAAGTAATTAAAATCTCACCATATCAGCTCATTACAAAAGATATCGTCTGACAAGTGTTTACTATTCTAGAGATGATATAGGAAACTTATAATGATGAAACGATAGTAAGAAGACGAAATTTTGAATACGTCTAGCCAATATATATCAGATAATTACATTATTAATGCAACAAACATCCACTAATAGAACTTTTAAGCAGCCTTTATCAGAACCCCCCCCCTCTGTCTCTCTCTCTGTCTCTCTGTCTCTCTCTGTCTCTCTCTCTTCACCCTTTCCTTCATCATCTTCCTCCTCCTCTTCTTCTTCTATTGGTCATTGCTTATTCTTCAAGCTTCTACCACTTTTCCTTCCTTTATTTCTAACTCTTTATTTCATAGCCTAACGTCAATACCTAATGTTATTAGTGTCATAAACCTGATAAAGTGATATCAAACACCTTTCGCAGAAAAATGCATTTTCAAGCCATTGCAGGTCTCTGATACTAAAATACTCTTCATTAACCATTCGAATCTTTCGCACCCAATCCCACCGTCCGAACATTGCATTAAAAAAAATGGTCTTCTCTCCCCCACCACTGACCTCGCCGACTGGCCGCTGGTCGGTTCGACTCATCGCATCAGCATATATTATGTCATTCCGGCCAATTAACCCATTTACAATAGCCAGTTAAGCATTCTGTCTTCTTATTGACCGATTGGACACGACTGCCTGAACAGCTTCCTGTTCTTTGAATGTCTTGCGGCTCATCGGTTCCGTGCTTAATTTCTTGACCAGACAAGGAAAAGGAAATATGCGTCTCTGTTCCGGATTTTGCCAAACCCTTCGTCCTGTTTCTTGCGATCTGCATTGTACACAGAGTAAACTACAGTGCCTTGGCTTGTGTATCGACGAATACCCAAGGCAGTATCAAACATATATATATATATATATATATATATATATATATATATATATATATAAATTAACCTAAATCGCGAGTCGAAAATCTTCTACTAAAGTTTCACCTTATCGGATCATCAGGAAGTCTAAGTTCGACTAATTCTAAAGGAGAAATCGCTTTCTTTTATTCACCAAAAACCCACCTAGCTTAGAATTTGCATTAAAAAAAAACCTTATTTTTATTAATAAAAAAAAATGAATAAATAAATAAATTTAAAAAAAAACTCTAACACCTATCCCTAATTATAGAGCAACCACGCCCTTTTGTGTCTACAACTATTTAACACCCCCGATCTTTGGTTTATTTTCTTTTCTGGTTTTCTTTTGACCACTGACTGCGTATCCCTTGATTTTTTTCAAGGGGACGGACGAGGTTGGCCTTTTCTTTCTTTTTGACCCAAAACTTTTTTCTTTTTCCCCTGAGCGGTGATTCGAGATACTTTTATCTCTTGTTCCTAGCAGGGTTTTTTTTTGTTTTATTTTTCTGGTACCGTGAATACTGGTAGATATTAGATTAGTATATATATATATATATATATATATATATATATATATATATATATATATATATATATATTAAAAGCCATACCAGTTAATTGCAATTTTCTGTTTATGTTTTCTGAATAATCAGGATAGATTAAAGCTTTTTTATGTTTCGAATTCAGTGATTCCCTTACAACCTTCATAAATAAAGAGATTTTTATTCTGACTTATGTGAGGAAATAATTAATGAAATTACTTCAAATCTACAACTCAATACTTCTTAAAAAGTTTGCAGCTGCAATATATTCCACGGATGCAGTTATGGACTCTCTTTCTGAATGGTTTGAGCTGCACATGTAATACATACATTGATTAAAAGAACGCAACTATTTCAGCTACCAGGCAAAATTTACAAGGAAAAAGAAATTATTTCAACTCATCAAGTAGAGTAAGTATAAAAAAAAAATCAAATACTTTACTCCAGAGGCAGATTTTCTAAATTTGTTTTTAAAACGTCTGGTCTTATTGAAATAATTTTGCATGCTAAAAATGATTCTCTCTCTCTCTCTCTCTCTCTCTCTCTCTCTCTCTCTCTCTCTCTCTCTCTCTCTTGCCTTCCTTCTTTCAATAAGCATGATGTAAGGCTTTTTCAATTTTGCGTCTGAATCTGATTGAAATTGTTATCAGAAGAAATTGAAATCATTTTAATGATTCGGAATTCGACAATTAAAAACAATAACAAACAAACAAACAAACAAGCAATTTGTTCATCAATATCCGAGACATTGTTCAATTCTTGCTCGTTCATGAACACTGAATTTTTGATCTTCTGCTTCAGCTTAATTTTCATTTTTTTCCAGAAAGTTTGTTCTCCACATGAATTTCTTTCTTCCTCCCTCTTTATATATATATATATATATATATATATATATATATATCTTTAAAGTAAGGGACCCTAAGTTGACCTGTGACTCAGGCCCCTATTAAGTTTAATCCGATCTTGTATATATAATATAAACTCAGATTGAAGAAGCTTTTCTTATTTTTTACTCGTTTTTGCTTAATCTGACACGAGGCCACAGGCTGGGTCAGAAAGATTTGCATACTTGAAATACTGTAAATATGTTTGAAAAGGTTTCCATTCTTGGATTTCTCATTCTTATTTTTAGAAATTTTTAAACATGATTTTTTTTTCAGTTTTCTGGAAAGATTGGGATATTCTTCCAGTTATTCAATTTTTGAAAAATAAAAATTCCACCAAATGAACGCCATTTTTCATCGTCTTACATTGGAGTATTTCATTTATGCAAAACATTCTATTTTAAAGGTCGGCACTCATGAGTAATAACTTCAATTTTGTCATGTAAAATTTTCTTCTTCTAAGATATACAAACACAAAGGAAGTTATATAATTTTATGACCTCTTGGGACAGTAAAGTAAAAAGGTACCAAATTTGTGGATTCGTTTCTGTTTTGTAACTGTTTCTACTCCTCTCCCTCATGCTCTCTCTCTCTCTCTCACGCCCCCCACACACACATACACGCACACACTCATATTTTGTTTCTATTTTTCTCCTTGGATGTGAGAGTGTGTGTGTATGAGATGAATAACCAGTGTCTTATTTAGTCGACCAGCCAAGAATCAACAACAAAAAATGTGTTAGTCTAGGACAGCCGTCACGGTCCGGTGCACAGCCATTGTATGTCCCGCTTCTAAGGTCAGATAGGAGGATGTGCACTGACGGCCATTTTGTCAGGTTGAACTGCTTGTATATATATGTGTTTGACGGGTAAAAAACACACGAATGTGGTGTTTAGTTAGAATAGATAGATAGATAGATAGATAGATAGATAGATAGATAGATAGATAGATAGATAGATAGATAGATAATCCAGTTACTCGTATTTATCAGATAAAGAAAAGAAGAAATAAGCAGACATATGTCATATGACACTTGATCCAAAAAAAATACACGCCGGAAAAGACAACTCCCAAAAAAAGAGAAAGAAAGGTTTCGTGATTGTCTAATGTGCTTCAGTGTTACTCAACATAAAAATGTACATCTATTTATTTCTGGTTATATATGCCCAAATGTTAGAAAAAATAGAACAATAGGGAGAATTAAGATTAAAAAGAAAACAAATGATTGCTAGCAAAAAGAGAAAGACAGACAAACAGCATATGACGATATGAAAGAAAGCTTAGTTGTGTAGTTGTTCTTTCCTTAGCTTTTGCTTCGTTTATCACACAGGTTTTGGGTTGTTTTTAGAGGTAGGTCCGGTTAAAAAGCTGTCACCTTTTGATAATAGGATAGGCTCATCGTTGCTTAACTTCAGTAACTTTCCTGGAACAGCTGATTTGTATGAATTAATCCATTTTCTTTTGGCCCTTAAAATCTTATGGGTGCCAGGCACAAAAAGTTTTTATTTTTCCCATCAAAATTGTTTGGAACGTAGCTATCAAATATTTTTCCCCACAGAAATTTTGGCTGGTAGGTATCAAACATTTTTATTGTATTTTTTTAGTTAATTATTCATTTATCCCTTAAAATTTTTTGAATATTAATTATCAAACATTAATTTTGTTAATTAATTTTTACCGCTTAGATATTTTAGGTGGTAGTATAAAACATTTTTCCGAGAACACGCTCGTAAGACAGTCATAAATTGTACAAAATTTGGCGAAAATCTGTTGAACTGTTTCTTGTCTATAAACTATGCTCACAAAATTCATCTTTATTATATATATATATTGGCGGTGAGTGTATATCTGTAGATAATTGCGCGCGCGCGTGTATGTGTGTGCATTTTTATGAATGTACATGTATGCGTGTTTAACAATATGCTAGATTTTCTGTGGGTGTTTTTAATATTTTTATGATGTATGTCTAACAAATTATTTTACGGCTGTGTTTTTTCCCTGTTTCTACGAATAACTTCGTGCAAGAGTGATTACACCTCTGATTTCTTTAATATTTTATATAATTTTTCTGAATCTATAAGGAGGTTGGGGCTCTGCATATTCTCGTTTGCGTGAATCAATGCCATTGCCTGACCCTGGACACGTAGCAACCGCACCCATTGACGTCAATGTCATTTGACATTAACTGTTTTACACTTTGTCAGTTTTTACGCCATTATTGATATAAAGTCTGAATGACAACAAGTGTTCAACTCTAAAGGATTCATTGCAATATTACAGCCAATTGTAACAATGCTGGGCTCAATCCTTTCTAGTATCGATTGTTTATCCTATATCTTTCTTGTTCTTATCAATCCGTCTATTTTGCCACCACTTTTACCTTCATGTTCCATATTTTTTCAGTTCTTGGCCAGGTCTAGATATTTATCTAGATTTTCGTTTAGGTCTAGGTATTTATTTAGTTTTCCTGGAACAGCGAAGTCAACAAGATTACAAGGTTTTAATCTTCCGGTCTCGATTAGAGGATCCATTTTTATTTCAAAATTCCAGTGAATTGTGTGTGGCATTTTAAAAATGTACAACTCTGTTTATATATCACATTGATCTGTGAGGTCAACATTCATTTTTTTTGCATCGGACCCAGTGGATCACTTCCCCTCCTATTGTCTCTGTTTTGACCTCGTAACTTTATTAACCTATTTTGTCCCATCTCATCAATTCTACATAGACTATACTTGTGTTTTCTTGAGATTTTATTTTATACATTCAAAGTTTTCCACATTTACTCTAACTAGGAGTTTTTCACTTAAGTCTGAGTGTCTCCTCACATTTCCAGGATTTTTCTATGTGTCTTTATTGATATTAGCTTTGGTATGGTCGGTTTGGATTCTTCCTCTGATTTTGAGTCTTATCAATCTCTTTTCCAGCGTTTTGATTGTTCCAAGGGATCCACCTACAATTAGGTATCACCTTCATGTTCCATAACTTTTGCATATGTGTGTGTGTGTGTGTGTGTGTGTGTGTGTGTGCGTGCGCGCGCGCACGCGCACGCGCACGTATGTATATACATAAAGAATAAATAAACGTCAATTTTCATGGGTGGGCTATGCAGTTTAAACACTGCAAATTCTAATATTTCCAAGCAGAAAAAGACTTGATATCATGTATGGGTTCAAATATATAAAGTATCAGTGACTATATTAAAGGATGAGAGATAATTATATAAACTTGATTTGAACGAGAAAAAAAAAAGGAAGAAACTATTCATATTGACTTCTACAAATGATCTAATTAAAAAATT
>CAUZXS010001889.1:0-62640 GCA_963585895.1 Sepioteuthis lessoniana
GGGCGGAAAATGCAGTGTACAGAGTCCAAATCCTGGCCTGTGTTGTTTTACTTTAACTTTGCACTAATAATAATGTTCGTCCATCGATTCGATGACGACCATTAAGTAATGCAAAGTTTAGCACAATAAAAAAAAAGAAACCTAAACGTAATTCATTTATAGCAGGAGGTGATGGACGATTGAGATTTGTGCGAAAGTGAACGTAATAGCGTAACTGGCGTTCGAACTCGCTTACTACGACTCCGCAGTCCATCGCTTTAACCATTACACTACGAGGATACCGTCGCCATTTTGATGTTTTGGTAACGAGAGAAAAACTGTTTGTTAAGGGACGCCGTGTTATCGGCACGGCTTGATGATGACGACGATGATTCGAGGTGAATTTTGTTACAAGATAAAATGCATATTTTATTCGAGGACACAGGATGTAACCCAGAAGACCTGCCGGAGGGGATGAACGATAGGGAAAAGTGGCGAGAGAGGGTCAAGGATATCCGTGCTGGCGGCACGACATGATGATGATGATGATAAGACGATGGACTCTTAGGTATACTAGTACATATGTATCGAGTCGCCAGCAAGATCGTATAGTTAAATGTATGTATGTATGTATGTATAAGGACACATGAGGGGCTATTTGACGCGGAACATGAAACTTGAGACGGCAATCATCTATGGAGATGAGGCAATCATCATGTATGTATGTATATACCTTCATAGGGGCAGGTTAGATTATGGTTAACCGGCTCATTGGCTTAGAGGGAGACCGGTGTTCAATCCCAGGTCGCGTCATACCAAAGACTTTAAAAATGGTACTTGATACCTCTTTATTTAACACTCAGTAGTATAAGGTACGTATCAAGGGTAAAGTGGAGCAATCCTGGGAAAGGAGTAGCGACCTCCCCTACATCTCGGTGTAGTAGCTATTGAAAAGGGAGCCTTCTGGTCGCCCTCGACTACGGTCGCCAACTTTACTACTTAGATGATGGTTGGTTTGTTGGTTGTGTTTAACGGCATATCAACCCTTATAGACTATCTAGTGCCAAATCCTGTTTATACATATGTGTTTACTAAATATATATGATTGGTAAACGAATAGTTCGTTAGTAACAATTTTTAAACGAGCCAGAGCTCATTTGTTTGCACACAGTTAAATGGTTCCAAGTATGATTATTCAATGCTAATAATTCAATTTAATAGTCATTTGTTTACACACAAGAAAAGAAAAGAATTAGATATTTCTACTTGACCCATAGATGAGACCCTTACAAGCACTATATCTCCGGGTTAGAGTAGACATGGTAGTAATGGCATTAAAGAGGTGACTTCATATTCCCCAAAGCTCCAGGACTGGAGGCTCACTATCAGATAGTTTAGTGTCATAACCAGGACACTCGTTGAGTGGAGGGTCTTACTCCGCTGCAGAAATACTGTCGGAGTACTCTACAGCCTCAGATGAGGAGATGTGTGTGTACATATGTGTGTGTACATATGTGTGTGAAGTTGGACATGCCCATGTGTGTATGTGGAGGCGTTCATCTATGTGTGTAGGCCAAGGTGACTTTGTTAGACACGACTTTTGTCAGTAACCGATAGAGGAAAGGATTAGCCAGTTTAAGCACCCCAAATATCATTATCATCATGTCGTGCCGCCAGCACGGATATCCCTGACCCTCTCTCGCCACCCGTCCCTATCGTTCATCGCCTTTTGGCAGGTCTTCAGGGCTACATCCCGTATCCACACATAGCTGCTGTAAGTTCGAGCTGGTCGTCCTGCTTTTGCTCGGCCATATGTGGGTGTCCATAGGAGTACATCACTTATGAGCTCGTCTCTACTTCTCCAGCAGTGTCCTGCATGTCTGGTTCGTCTAACTTGGATAGTTTTCGTGATGGGAGACAGGTGACCGTATAGTTGGTGCCTTGTGGGGTGTTGCCGCCAGGACTTGTTCAATATTGCTCGCAACATTCTTGTGTAATTGCCGTCTAGCTTCTTCTCCAGCCGTTTTGTTAGCGTCCAAGTAGTGCATCCATACAGCAGTGTCGACACGACCGCTGCCTGGAAGAAACAGCATTTCATTTTATCGGTCAGGTCTGATTTCCATATGATCGATAGCTTATCGATAGCAGTCCATGCCTTCGTTAGTCGCGTGTCGATGTCTTTTTCGGTTGATGAGACACTGCTTCTTCGGTAGGTGAATTTGTCTACCAGTTTCAGAGAGGTTCCGTCTAATGTGGAAATGTCGCCTGTTTGATTAAAGCACATATATTCAGTTTTGTGTGCATTGACATGGGGGCCAATGCCTGCGACGGTTCGTTCCAAACTATGCAGCAGTGTTTCGGCTAGGCATAGTAGAGTGTGAAGGCTGACGAGGACAGAGGGCGGCCAGTGACTGTTCGTAGTGAGTAACCAAATAGCAGTTTTGGCTAATTGATATTCGTTCAACGCGTTAGAAGACAAAGTAAGGGGTTGCAGAACAGAGCTACAGAAAGCTCGCAGGGTGACACAACCACCCATTTTGTTGAGCAAACAGTCTTTCGAAAACTTGTGTTTGCTTTTTCTTTTTCTTTTTCTTCTGACAACGTCACCGGGCGAATGCAGTTTGATACGCATCAGCAATACAGCAACAGTTAGAGCGTAAGGTTAGCAAGCCGACACCACAATACAGTGAAGTATGTAAGGGTCGGGCAGTTCCGTCAAACTTGCACATTTTTCGCTATTTTGATAAGTTTAAATTTTTTAAATGTGATGATCTCAACTTCAAATAATAATTATATATATATATATATATATAGCTTGCGAGGGTCACGAATCCACAAGGCGCGCTGGTGCAAACAACGTAATTCTTCTACCGGAGAATGTAAATAGAATGATGGGCTTATGAATCAGGATTACCCCCACAGTATTCACGAGTCCATTGCTGTGCGTCAGCGTCCTGGAGACATTCCCAGCAAGCCAAGAATTTAGTGGCCCAAGGGTAATCAGATAGCTACCTGGACAAATTTAGACCAGGAGCTTTCTTTTACTCACCACCTATCTTAAGGGCCCCATTGATCAACAAATAACATCTTTCAGCAGAATTATATATGACGTTTGTCTAGAGTGCTTTTGTGTAGTAACGCATAAAAAAAAAGATAAAACTGAAGGAAAACGAACCTAATAGACGACCGATATAGAAGAGATGTCAACATGAATGAATGCACACGGAACCACCATTCCCGTGTGATTACGCAACATCAAGAAACGGTTGCTATGACATCAACGGCCGAAAGTAAACGCGTTTTTAAATCACAAACTGTACTAAAATGAAGATGAACAAACGTCCAATGTAATGTCTGCTTTTAGTTGATCTGGCGTATATATAGATATATAACTTTTTAAATACCCTGTCTAGTGGCAAAAGCTGCTTGGTAGCGCCAGAAGTGACAGTACCGCCTTGAGCTACCGAAACTGTGTTATCACCCTGGTTGGCGGCTGATGAGGACGGGGTATCGCACGTGCTTTCACACGTTGTATGATGGAATATATATATATATATATATATATATATATATATAGTGATTTATGATAGCTGTAAAGTATTTGAAAAACGCAGAACCAAACATTTCATCTTGAAAAGAACATTTCAGAAAGAGGACTTGACTTCGGTCTCAGTTTAAATCTTTAAAATCTCTGATGATAATACCTGTTAGTGTTCCATCTATGAGTCTAATAGATCTCTTTAATATTATTGATATTAGATAGGAATACTTGAAACCATATAATTGTGTGCACACTATTAATTTTAGATAGCTAAGGTAGGCTTTCAAGTATTCCTACCTTTTCTACCTGGCGCCATGATTTTATATCACATAGTTTTATTACTTTGATTATTTAAGCATTTTTTTTTTTCATTGGAAAGTCCTATTGTCTTATTAATTGCTCGGTGGTAGGGAAAATGTTTTAATTGAGTCCTTACTCTCCAAGGACTAATATTATTATAAGTATATCCTTGATATATTAACACTGAACACAAGGGAAGGAAAAATCAACTTATTTGTACATACCAAGAACATTTATTATTTTATATATAAAATATATCAGTACTCATGTATCAATGTTACCGATTCTTTCCGTTATCGGTCCAGAAACGCTCGTGAAAGTTCGGTTTTATCGCGGTAACATAGATGCATAAGTACAAATATATCTACAACTGGTATTAAAAGGAAAATTACACAAACGTGTCTCATCAACTAGAATTATACACATATTCCATGAACAAGCAGTGTATAAACGGAGTACAAAATAGAAAAAAAGGCTTACTTGATAAGGTTGGGTAGGATAGCCATGTGGCTGTACCGTTCCCTTACAGGGTCAGACACAGTCCCTACTGTTTAAAGACCAGAGGCGAAAAGAGATCGAGAATGGGAACCCTACGGAGCTCCCACTGGATACATATATTATCTAAAGGAGATAATTATTTATTGTTTCTTTACAGTCTTCTACACAAGCCTATTCACATCACATTTTCAATGTAGCGTGGGAACAGTGATTTTCAGGGGGGAGGAGGGTAATTCACCTCAGAGAAAATAGAGACGCCATTGTTGTTGTCAATAGGCTACCTTGATTATGCATTCATGTGTAGTTACCAATTCCGCTACTAGTACTCTGCTATGATGATCTGATCAGGTTGCAAGAGTGTCTAATGGATTATTTCAGCACTATCAAAAGGTCAGGAAGATCATTGGGGGGGGGCGTAGAAATTTGTTTTGGAAAGGTTGAGGACTGCATAAATACCACTCAATACAATAAGCACAACCAAACAATGGTGGCCCTTCGTTCCTCCCTTGATAACAACTAGACGTAAAGTTACAACTTTAGGGTCAAAATATCTACCTTTTTTTTTTTTTTTGGTGCCAATATAAAATAATCTAATCACTGATCAGTTCAGGAAATTGTTACTTCAGACAGTTAACATCAGGCCATTGAGACTCACCCGCAAGCTGTTTGGGTGAGACAGTAAACTGTATCGGGTGGTCTTGAGATCTAGAAGGTGGGGAGTGTGATTTCATTACCATTAATACCAGGTCTACTCTGTCACGGAACGGCAGTACCGGTTAAAAGTCTTATTGATTGGTCAAATAGCGCAAATTATTGTTGTTTGGTAATAGTTAAAACCATATAATTGAGTGCAAACGAATGATTATAATTAAATAGGAATAGTTAATTAAAAACATGATTATACATAAATTATTAGTATCAGATAGGAATACTTGATGCCATATAAATGTGTGCAAATTATTGGTATTAGATAGGAATACTTGATACAATATAACTGTGTGAAAATTATTTGTATTAGATAGGAATACTTGATACCATATAACTGTGTGAAAATTATTTGTATTAGATAGGAATACTTGATACCAAATAATTGTGTGAAAATCATATGTATTAGATAGGAATACTTGATACCATATAACTGTGTGAAAATTATTTGTATTAGATAGGAATACTTGATACCATATAACTGTGTGAAAATTATTTGTATTAGATAGGAATACTTGATACCATATAACTGTGCGAAAATTATTAGTATTAGATAGGAATACTTGATACCATATAACTGTGTGAAAATTATTTGTATTAGATAGGAATACTTGATACCATATAACTGTGTGAAAATAATTTGTATTAGATAGGAATACTTGATACCATCTAACTATGCATACAGTTGTCAAATACAAACAAGTTCAATTTAAAAATGATTGAAATAGAATATTGAAATATAAATAGTTATATAATCAAGCATTTATAAATTAATCAAATGTTGACATTAAATAACCCAAAAGGGGTTGATATGGCGTTAAATTAACTAAACTTGAATTAAATTAAAACTGAATGCGGCTGAGAAAGAGTCAATGGAAAGAACTTTGACAATTTCAGACACTTAGGATTTTTTTAAAAGAATGGGAATGAAAAATTTGGCGACTGTAGTCGAGGGCGACCCGAAGGCTCCCTTTTCAATAGCTACTACACCGACATGTAGGGGAGGGCACTACTACTTTCCCTGGATTGCTCCATTTTACTCTTGATACGTACCTCATAATGCTGAGTGTTAAGCAAGGAGTTATCAAGTACAATTTTTTAAGTCTTTGGTATGACTTGACTTGGGATTGAACCCCGGTCTCCCGGGCCATTGGCGAACACTCTACCCAATAGACCAAAAACTTATTTATTGAGTAACCATTTCCTATTTCTTTCTTGAATTAAAAAAAAAGTAGCGAGTTATTCTTAGTTTAAGAATACAACAAGAAATAATAATCGAAAATTAGAATGGTTTCGGTCACTTTTTTAATGGCATATCAACATTCGTGGGTTATTTAATGCGAAAGCCATCCTTGGTGAAGAATAGCAGTGATACTATATGATAAAAGTCATAGCTGAAGGGATAAGGAGGTTGATTCCTTACCTAAAGGTATTTGTCCAAAAGTGAACGTAATAGCGCAACTGGAGTTCGAACCCGTTTACTTTGAGGCCGCAGTCTTGCACTTTAGCCATTACGCCACGGAATAAAATGGGATAAATATTTTTCCTAATTTTTACGGTGGTTTTACGTAATCCTATTCGGTTTTATCGCAAATATGATTTGGCAGAACCATATTTGTTATGTTTCTATTTCTCGTGGGTTTGTTGGTGTAACCGTTGTTGCCTTACATGTAATCCAATTTGATGTATATCCCGCCAATTTTCAGAGCTGTTTCATATTCCATTCTAAAAACCTCAATATTGTAAGAATTCGTTGCTAGTCTGTCCTTTTGACTCGTAAATATGTTTAGTGATTGTAGGTGGATGATCAGATTTGATGTTTATGTATTCCGGTTGATTTGCCAGGTTTTTTTTTGTAAGGCTTCCATATGTCGTTATTTCAATTAAATGAAGCGTCTCGGATAAACAGCTTTTAAATTAGACGTCACATCCGAATTCGAATGACGTTTTTTTGAATACCGTTTTACTTTTTTCCTTGCACAATCCACTTTTCGACTATTGTTCAAACATATTAACCTGTCATCGCGGTCAAGACCGAAAATTTCTTTATCAAATTCGTAGGAGGAAAATGCCTACAATTTCCCAAATTTCAGCACCACAAACACTTCCCATATCAACACTGAACATAATATTCATTGTCCAAATTGAGTTCTGATGGAATAAGAACGATTTTTGATAATATTTTGAATATTTTTTTCATCGTCAATTTCAATAAATTGTTGAGCTAAGTGTAATGCTTTGTTAAGTGCCTATTCACGGATTGAAGAATAGCGGATAGCTTGATTTCGACTAACTGAAGGTTGTCTTCGTAAGTCTGTCATATCTGAGTACAATGACACACCTCTAAGATTATTAGAGTTAAAGAAAACAATTTGGACATTTGTAGCAGGGGAAATGTATTATAATTTAATATTTCCTCATGTTAAATAATGACGACGAATCAACTACATATTTATTGTCTGAGCCAACTTATTATAAAACAAGAATATCATGATATACTGAAAGAATACATCATAGCAAAAAGTTCTGATACGTTTTGCATAAGAATAGAGTCCTTAATATACGCAAATGATAGAAGAGTTGAGTGAAGACTTAAATCTTTAAGACATACTATCGTGTGCCAAGCAACATGAGGTTTGTCGGGGATGAAAAGCCCCTTGACGGTGTGGACAGGAACACATACACACACACACACACACGTACGTGCTCTTTAGTTGTCGAGGATAAAAAGGATTTGACTTTACCGTGCCCTTCTTTTATATGCTACTTTGGTCATGCCACCAATACAAATAGTTGGAAAAACCAATTAAACACGGAAGCATCACGGTCAATCTATATATAGACAACCGTGTTAATAAAATACTAAAAAAAACTGCTTTCAGTACACTTGGAAAAGGCATGAGCCTCCTCCTTCCCCAGCTATGAGTGAAATCGTTGAATTGTATTCTTCTACCAGGATGGCTTTGGCATTGAATAACTCATGAAGGTTGATGTGTCATTAAGCAAAGAAAAATAATCATTTCCTACGATGCCACCTAACTTTATTTATTCAAGATTGAAATTAATTTTAAATCACTGAAAGAAAAATGATATCTTTACGTTCTTGTGTATTTATACAACCCATTGCTAGCCCAGTTGGCTGGGGCTGCAGAATACATTGACTGCATCTTTACAGAGGGGTTAGTGTCCTGGATATGACTCGAAATCATCTGATGGTGAGGCTTCAGTCATAGAGCGTTGGCGAATGGGGAGAACACTTTCACTGCCATTATTCCCAGGCCTACCCTGACCCGGAGTGGTAGAACATGATAGGTTCCCATCAATGAGTTAAATAGAACTATTTAAGCATTTAACTGTGTACAAACGAATGATTGACGTTTAATTGAATAATTAGTGTTACATAGCAATACTTGGAAACATTTAACTGTGTGCAAACGAATGAGTAATGTTAAAGAGAATTATTAGTGTTGAATAGCAATGTAAAGTAATTGAACAGTTCATAGAAAATTGAATTGGAATAAATAAATAAATAACAAATAAATAAAAGCAGACTGTCTTCGAACGGCTAGGCTAAAGCACTAGTAATTAAAAATGACTTGGAAAATAAACAGGGGTTCCAAATCTTCGGCGCAGGTGTGGAACCATCAGAAACGGGTCTGTTTCTTCCCCCGACACGACAGGCAAAAGTAAGTTTTTGTAAAGCAGAATTGAAAAGACCAACGTAGAGGGAAATCGTGCCTAAGTTTTGTCCCAAGAGAAGCCGCGACCTTTTAATAGAAAATATTAACAGGTCTCTCTCTCTCTCTCTTATCGGACAACTCACGGTAGTGAGCCAGCTATAAACTTTAAAAAATACTAAAGAGTCCGTGCTGTTTTTCTATATCAACCTTTGTGCCCTCTGACATATACCTGAGTGACCACGTGACATACATATTCCTTCTAGCTACTTATACCTATGCCTATGCTACAGCAATACTTGAAACCCTTTAGCTGTGTGCAAAAATTGAATTATTGGTATTACATAGCAATACTTGAAACCATTTAATTGTGTGCAAATGGATGGTGCTGAAGAGAGTTATTAGTACTAAACAGCAATACTTGTAACCACTTCGCTGTGTGTAAACGAATGATTAATATCAAGTAGAATTATTAGTGCTAGATAGCAATACTTTAAACCATCTGTGTGCAAACCATAGCAATACTTAACTGCGTGTAAATTTTTTAAAATGAAATTACCTACTGTTGGAATTCTATCGTAAGGCTCAGTAGCAATGAGTCAGTGCTCACATGCGTAACTATGAATTACGAGTTGAAGTGAGATTATATGGACATTTGGACGTTCCACTATTCGAAGGTGGCCAAGTCCATTTCCTGGGCAGTGATTAGTTGCTGGCCCAGTGAGTGGGCATATTAGTGTATATATATATATATATATATATATATATATATATATATATACACCGGCTCGCTTCAGGCATGTTTGAGGTGTTACGGGTTCGGTATTGAATTACTACCCGTTCTACTTTTTGTCTGCTAGCCGGATGCTAGTTGGAGCCTCTGAGACGGTAAGTGTTGTTATTCTTGTTTATTTTGCACGTTAGAGAAGTGACTTCTACACCTACAAACAGCTCACTTATAAATCATGTATGTATATTCATTTAACTATGTGCAAACAAATAGCAGATGTTAAATTGAACTGTTAATACTAAATAGCTATACTTGAAACCATTTAACCGGGTACAAACAAACGAGATCTTGCTCGTTTAAAAATGTTACCTATAAACTATTTATTTACAAATAGTATATATATAGTATAAGTGGAGGTGGCATTAACTAACTTATTAAGGTTGATATGCTATAAAAAAGAAACAACCTATCCATTACATACAGTGACACTCATAAATAAATAAATCATTTTTTAATTCATAGTCGATAGTCGATGGAGACCCCAAGGCTCCTTTTTCAATAGCTACTACAACGAGATGTAGGGGAGGGTGCCACTCCTTTCTATGGATTGCTCCACTTTATCCTTGATACATACCTCGTAATGCTGAGTGTTAAGCAAGGAGGTATCAAGTACCATTTTTTAAGTCTTTGGTATGACTCGACCTGGGATTGAACCCCAGTCTCTCGGACCATTGTCGAACACTCTACCCACTAGACAAATGAGCCGGTTAAGGTTACTTTTCTTCTAAACAAAAGATACGAGGATTTTATCATTTGGGGCATTATTGCTGAGTGTCAACTCTTACTCCGTGGATCAACCCGAGAAATTACGAGAGGTATGGGATAAGAAAAAAAAAAAAAATAAGGGACAAATTTTGTGAGGGAAAAATTGGCCGAGGAAGCTAAGTGCAACTCATTACAGGTTGGTTGTGTGCTATCTTACCTTGATTGACAGTGCGCTGTTTGGTTTACGACCAGTCTGTGGCAAACAGAAACAGCAATTATACAATGAAAACAGATATTATTAGGTATTATCCGTGACCAAACTTTACAGCATTAAAACTCAGCAAAAATACTAATTACACCCTGTTTAAATTTCTGAGATGAAGTTTGATAATTTAGGATATTCGGATTATTATCCTCATTGTTGCACTCACAATATTTCGGCCGATATGTCCTTCGAATTTTTTCAGGTGCTTCATGTTGAACTCGGGAGCCTATTCAAACCTTTTATTTAATTCGCAGGGGTAGATTGTTTTGATTCCGTCAACCATGACCAAATGACCAACTAGAGTGGGTTTCCTTGTTATTTACCTGTAGTCGGGATTGAACCGGCAACCTCCAGATGATTTCACTCAGAAACACTTTTCAATCAAATTCCTATTTCAGTTGCGCCATGTGTCCTGCCCGACAATTCAGTGTAAATTTTGGGGACCTATAAACCTAATGTCTCCATCCACCAATGAGATACGACTCAGGACTATCATGGACGATTTTTACCTTATCTCATATCGCAATTTTTTTTATCGAGCCTTTTTGATTAATCATTACCAAATCATATTCAATTTTATAATTAAAATTGATTTATCATTATTTATGGGCGATAGTGTAGGTTAATTTCATATTTCCTTAAAAAAAGATTTTTTTTTTTCATATTCAATTTATTCTAATTAACATACAAATTGAATTTGACATAATTTAAGGCACTTCCCATAAAGGAAATAAAATTTATAAATTACAAATTTACTGAATATCTTGATATGATTAACTAAAGGACTTTTTTTATCCATCGAATCAAGGATATGATACTAACCATATGATTCTGTTTCAATTCTCTCACCCCACTAATGAATGTCTTGATATGGCACTAAACAATCCGATGGTGAGGTTTCAGTAATGCTGAAGTTTTCGGGAATGCGGAGTACCCCCTCATTGCCATTGCTCCCAGGTCCACTCAGGCCCGGAGTGATAGCACCTAATAGGGTCCTATCTGTAGAAGTCAAATGACTCACCTGCTAACTTGGCTGCCTTCTTGAGGAAAAGCAAGCCAGCTAAGCTTACCTCATTTATAGGAGAGTACCTAATGCAGCAGGTGGGTTGGTCCATTTTGCTAGGATGGACCTGCCCAACACATTTGCATGAGTGACGTCTATTCACGCAATATAGTCATCCAGTAAATAGTAGTGTGGATAAAAATCTACTTGTGTGTCAGACCACTTTCAAGTCAACCAATATTTTACACTATCTATAGGTCAAATAGAACCGTTTGACTTTTAAACTGAGAGCAAACCAATGACTTGTGCTAACTTGAATTGTTGGAAATAGAACTGTTTGATTATTTAATTGTGTGTAAACAAATGACTGATGTTTAACTGAATTTTTAGCGATACATAGCAATATTTGGAACCATTTAACTTTGACTTATGCTAGATTGAATTGTTAGAAATAGAACTGTTTGATCATTTAACTGTGTGTATCTACAAAACGTGTTTACAAGTCATATATCGAATATATATTTAAAATAGGATTTGGCATTAAATGACCAACAAAGGTTCATATGCCATTAAACCAAAATCGGTTCTGGAGCTTTGGGTAGTGTGAAGTCACCTTTCTATTGTCATTACTCCTAGATCCACTCTGACCAGAAGTAGTAATACATGTTAGAGTTCCATCTATGAGTCAAATAGACACATTTGAAAATTATTGATATTAGACAGGAATACTTGAAACCATATGTATGCAAGTTACTGGTATTAGATAGGAATACTTGAAACCGTATAACGATGTGCAAACAAATGTTTAATATTAAATAGGATTAGTTACGTGAAACCATATAACTGTGCATTATTATTTGTGTTGGATAACTATTTTTTCTCTTCGTTCGGTGGTCGATTCTTCTCTCCATGTTGTTCCATGTTCTTTACTGGTTGATCTATCTTCTCTCTTCTCTTCTTTTACACGTCCTATCAAAAATATAACCGGCTGTGCGAACCGGAAGCGCCTTTCCGACCATAGATGGAAATTGTGTCTTGAGTTTTCGCTTTCTCTAGGCTGATTTCAAATCAAAATCTAATTCCAACTTTCTATGATTTTAGTCACCTGACTTTACAATCCTTCAATGAGAGCCAAAATTCCAAACTGCCAGACAATTATACTTAGTTGATCTCTGCTAGCTTATCATTTCTCATTATACACGGATTATCACCGGGTTACATTTTTAAAAAAGAATGTGGGAATTAGAATTGAGTGCACTTAGGTATTGACGACGGGAAGCTTTGTCTTCTTAGATTTGTCGTCTTTGAGTACCGTACCTCACCACCACAATTATTTTACTGTGAGGAACACAATTTGTACAGGGGTGTCCTCGTGGTGTAATGGGTAAAGCGCTGAACTGCGGAATCGTAGTAAGAAACCAAACAATTTATACACTTGTAGCAGATAAAATATAAAACAATTCACGACAAATTAACAAAAATATATTATTTGCCCAAGCAAACTTAATGGAATAAATACATGAATGACATAAAATACCAGAAGAGTTCCTTAGAGAGAAGTTCAATGATGCAGCTGAAGAGATTTTTGGTATAAGTTGAGAGTCCTTAATAGAATGGAAGTTGTTGTGTGATGACTAACGAGGTGTTTTTTTTGGGGGGGGGGACGAAAGCCTCCTTATTGAGAAACGCACACACTCGTGCATGATTCCAGGAGTCGAGGTCGGAGAGAGTTTTGACTAACACCGCCAAGCGACCATTAAAAATACAATTTAAAAGTCAATCCCTGCAGATATATATCCTACATATTATACAAGTGACTAAATTACATAAAGGGGTAACATATTCCATTACTTCTCAACTTCCAATAATTCACATGAAAATTGTCAAGAATTACATCAGTTTACCTCGCTTACGCGAACATGCACCTCGGAACCAGACACCAGGAGGAAAAAATACCACATTTTGCCCCTCCCTCCCCCAAAAAGGTGCATACTAATTCACAAAACCATCACGTTTCTCTATGCAGTTTTCTTTCTCTTGGAACATGGTCATTCACCTTTTCTATTATATCCCTTCTGTCAAGACTCTAATTTCCTTGGAAAAAAAAAACGCTGACATATCCAAATACCTTCACAAAAATCTCTCGAAGCGTTTCCATATTTATTAGAACTGGGAGACCTTTAATGTTCTCTTCTGCTTCGATCTAATCCCGGTTCAATAATTCGTGAACCAATCTATAAACAAACCCTATAAAAATCTCTTTGCACACGGCTCTAAGACTCGTCTGAATTCGCAAACTTTGAATCTGTTAGAAAAACTTAAAATCAATGAAAAAAATTTTTTTCACAATTTTCTCACGATGAATTAAATTTACAACTATCAATTTCCAAAAACAACAGGACACAATTACAAAATCCTTCAACTTTACAAAAAAAAAAAAAGAAAGAAAAAAGAAAGAAAAAGAAACCAAACCAAAAAAAAAAACAAAAAAACATTTCACGGTTTTAAATTCTATCACTAAAATTAAAAATTAGAAAAAGTTTTAAAATGGCACGAATGAAAAAACAAAACAAAAATAATTTAGTCCCGCAAATGGTTTTAATAATCTGGATGGGGCTTGCCTTTTCGGATTCGGTTTCTTTGTTTAATGACATATCAGATTTATGGGTTATTTAATGCCAAAGCCATCTTTATAGAAAAACTGTATAGTACTATTTATCCCTCCATAGCCGGAGGGATAAAAGGGTTGATGCTTTTCCCAAAGGAATTAGTCCAGAAAGGAACATAATAGCATAAATAGTAGGGCAGACTGGGTTCTTCAGCCTTGGTAAGGCAAGTAGTCTAGGAGAAGGAAAACTGAATTCAAACCTGTTAAACTCCGCTTAAAAATTGACCTTGTGTCATATTCTACCCAAGCGGAGGGGTTGGGTAAATATGATATGATAAATGGAGTTTCAAACTCACTACAATGTCTCAGTCTAGTACGTGGTGCCTTCAATAAATTTACAGACTTTTTTGTTCAGGCATTTAAAATTGTCGTAGACTCTTGAAAATTCACTATGTTATTGCAATACATTTTATGAGATGACAGACCAATTTTTATGATTTCAGCTTCAAATGAACAGCTACAGCAGCATTTGAAATACACCCTACTAAAACCTGATTGACACAGCTGATGAATTTTAAAAATTTAATCTGGACGTGAGGACACTTTAGAAGAACAATATGCAATAAAATTCTGTTTTAAACTTGGAAAAAATGCCACAGAAATGTATAGAATGCTTCAGACTGCTTTTCGACCATCTTGAGTGGCATAAGAGATTCAAGAAAGGCACGGAGTCTGTGAGGGATGATGAGAGGTGTGTGGGGTAGTAAGGAAGTCAGACCACCAGAGTTGATTGGCCAAAGGGTTAGGGTTAAGGTTACTATGTTGAGGTTTTAAGGGAGTTCAGGAAGAGATTCTGTCAGAATAGACCAGCACTCTTCAAATCGGGTCAGTGGCATTTCCACCAGGACAATGCACCAGTCTCCAACTCCATCCTTGTCACAGACTATTTGACCAAGATGGGTATCAAGACAGTTCCTAAGCCTCCCTATAGTCCAGACCTTGCTCCCTGTGACTTGGTTATTGCCTAAGCTCAGAGGCTGTCGTTATGAGACAATTGAGGAGATGAAAGAGGCTGTGTCGAAGGTCATTGACACACTCACACAAGAAGACTTCCATGGGGTCTTCCAGAAGTTACGGGAACGGTACAAGTGCATTGCAGCCAGAGGAGATTACTTGGAAGGGGACTAGAGTTTCATGTGTGTACTATCAATAAAAGTGCCCATACGAAAAAAGTCTGGAAACTTATTTAATGATCCTTGTGTGTAAGCCACTACGCCACGGAGACTCCTCGGGTTTGTCTTTTACTACTAACAATTATTACAATGCAAAGGAAATTTCCAAAACAAATCACTACGCACCTGTCTACAAAATAATATTTCTGACAATAAAAGAAAATAAAAACTAAATAGAAAGCAAAACAAAAAACAATTATTTCAGATTTTTTTTCTTTTCTCGGGTGTAAAATGTCTTAAAAAAATAGATAAACAAATAAATAAAACGTTAATTTCTGTGCCCGTATGTCCCTTACACCTCGGTGTAGTAGCTATAATCTGGTCGTGAGAACACTTTAGAAGAACAATATGCAATAAAATTCTGTTTTAAACTTGGAAAAAATGCCACAGAAATGTATGGAATATGATATGATAAATGGAGTGAATATATGAAAAGGGAGCCTTTGGGTCGGCCAACTTACTTATACATATATGTGTATGTGTGTGTGTGTGTGTGAGTTGATGTACTTTATAAACCAATCACTAGACACGGTTTCTTTCAAGGTCTCTATTGCCGAGATTCCCGCTATTCTATCCCTTTACCTACACATCTAGATGAGCCTTTATCTATATGCAAATCATCCAGACATCACTTCTGATTGGTGTAAGGCCAATAATCAGGATATCAAAGTGACAGAAAGCTCACCGGAAAGATCCCTGTATGATGTTACTAAACGATCATGCGGATCAATCTTATAATGAACCAAAATCAATATTCATATAATCATTATCAGTCCTTATTATTGTTAAGATTCACTGAAGACTACAAACTCCAATTATTAGGGACAAGTAAGTTCAAGGGTGGACTGAGCAGTTGAGCAATCGGCAGTTCCAAAGAGTCAAAAAACACGAAAAGACTCACTAAATCGAAAATCGATCATTTTTCTAAAATAGCCGTAAGTAAATCAATATTATACAATATTAGCCATAAATAAGTACACCCCTATCATAAAAAAAATATCAACTTTCTTCTAAACCAAAGATACTAGAGTTTTATTATTCCTAGTGGAACAGTATATACACAAATTGGATATCATTAGGTGTTGTTTATAAGCAAGTTCAAGAGCGTTGAAACTCTGAAAACAAAAATAAAATTATATAAATATAATTTTTCGTCAGCATAGTTCCGAAAAATTTTTTCATTAATTTGAATAATTCAATCTTGTGTTTAAGGAATATTTTATGAAGCCAGAATGTTCAGCTATTAAAAATGTTTTGCATCTTATTTGTTATAAGTTTATTTACTGCTAAATTATAAAAAAAAAAAGAAGAAACGCGTTAATATCCCCTAAGTGTGCTGATTTCACAATTTTTGCATGAGGTAATATAAAAGATAAACTTACTTTTGGATTGCTACATGTTCAAATTTTTGATTTGGTTTGGTTTCTTTGTTTAATGGCATATCAACTTTCGTTGGTTATTTAATGCCAAAGCCATCTTTGTAAATGAACGGTAATGATACTATTTAACCCATAGTTAGAAGGAATAAAGAGGTTCATGCCTTTCCCAAGGGTATTAATCCGAAAGTGAACATAATAGCACGACTGGAGTTCGAACGCGCTTACTACAATATTGCAGTTCAGCACATTAGTCGCTCCACCACGGAAATGTGTATTACATAGAAATACTTCAAATTATATAAAGTAAGTAAAGTTGGCGATCGTAGTCGAGGGTGACCAGACGGCTCCCTTTTCGATAGCTACTACACCGAGGTGTAGGGAAGGGCGCTACTCCTTTCCCTGGATTGCTCCACGTTACCCTTGATCCATACCTTATAATGTTGAGTGTTAAGAAAGGTAGCATCAAGTACCATTTTTTGAGTCTTTAGTATGACTTGACCAGAGATTGAACTCAAGTCTCCCGGGCCATTGGAGAACACTCTAACCATTTTGCCAATGTCCGGTAATAATGTATACAAATTATTAGTATTAGATAGAAATACTTGAAATCATGTCATGTGAAAATTATTAATATTGGATAGGAGTACTTAAAACCATATAAGTGTGTGTAAATCATTTGTAGAAAGAATATTTGGAACCATAAAACTCGTGGTGTAATGGTTAAAGCGATGGACTGCGGAATCGTAGTACGCGAGTTCGTGCTCCAGTCTCGCTATTACGTTCACTTTCGGGCAAATACCCTTGGGAAAGGTATGAACCCCCTTATCCTTCCAGCTATGGGTTAAATAGTACCACTACTCTTCTTCTAGGAGAACGGCTTTGGCATTAAATAACCTTCAAAGGTTGATATGCCATTAAACAAAGAAAGAACCATAAAACTGTGCAAATTATTGGAATGGTTGTCCAATCTAATAGTCAAGAAGATCTGAGGTAATGTTTACATTGATTTTGGACAATATTTGCTCTTAAAACATTGATATTATTATTAAGTATAAAGCAATTAAAATAACTGAACTTTACTAATAGGTTTGGTTGATCGTTTAATGGTAAATCAACTCATTACAGTTCATTTAATTCCAAAGTTTGACTCATTTCTAAATGTTTTATTACAACCAATAAATGATTTCAAGGTTCCATTGCATCTAAAAAAAAAAAAAGAAATGGACTTTTTTTTATTTGTTTATAATCAGTTGTTTTCACACAGTCGTATAATTTCAAGTATTCCTATCCAGTACTAATAATTCATATGCAATTATATGGTTTTTAGAAAATAATAATAATAATATTGGAACGGTAACTATAGGATTACTAAAGGGACTAGAGGACTTGGAAGTTAGCGGACGAGTGGAGACCATCCAAACGACAGCATTATTGAGAACGGCCAGAATACAGAGAAGAGTCCTGGAGACTTGAGGAGACTTGCTGTCACTCAGACTCCAGTGAAAAACCATCGGTTAACGCTGATGTGAAAAGCTCTAATGAGTGAATAATAATAATAATAATAATAATAATAATAACCCTGACTAAACAATTACATCTACAAGTAATTATTTCTAATACAAATAATTTTCACACAGATCCATTTGATCCCTAAATGGGACCCTAACATCCAATAGCATGCCTGGTCAGAATGGACTGAGGAGTAATGGCAATGAAGAGGTACTCTATACTCTTTAGAGCTCTGGAACTGTAGCCTCACCATCAGATATAGTTTAGTGTCATACCCTTGATACACCTTTTGATGGGTGGTCTTCAAGGCATATCTTCGTCAGCATATACTCAGCGTTAATGACAAGGTGAATTATTAATAGGTAGATTCTTAAAACATCACAATTGCAATTTGATAAGAATCGTCAATTGAAGGTACATAATTGTAAGAAAATAATAATAATAATAATAATGGGTGAATGGGAAATTAGAGAAAGAATTGAGGTTGTCTAGACTACAGCTGAGCTAAGATGAGCTAGAATACTAAGGAGAGTTCTAAGTAATGTAATGCACTATCAAGTAGAGAGCCTAAAGGATTTTGACCCTATGGTCAGATGCCAGTTCGGGTAGTGAATATCAGGAGAGAGATTAAAGGTTTTTAAAAGACACGTGAACAGAACCAGCAAGGAAATAAAAAATAAATGATTCAAATGTTTAATTTATTGGCTGAAGGAAGTCAAATGACGAGAAAAATGAAAAAGAAGTCTGAGTTTTGGTGTTTTTAATAGTTATTTTTTAAATTTAAAAAAAATATTTAGTCTTTTTTTCTTGTTGTTTTTTTTTCATAGATTTACAGACACAGATGTGTTTTGAGAATGTTAATATTTAGAAGCCTCTTTAAGCGACATATCAACTCCATATGGGTAATTAATGCCAAATAATTGATTACAACAAACCTGTTTATCATCTGCCTAGACTGCATGCTTTGAACGTCTATCGATAAAATGAAAGATGACAGTTTCAAGCTGGCAAAGGAAAGAAGCAGAAGATACCCCACACATAGAATTACAGATGCGGACAACGTCAACGACATAGCACTTCTGGCAAATACACCTGCCCAAGCCAAAACCCTGCTACATAGTCTGGAATGAGCAGCTGCAGGCATAGGCCTCCATGTCAATGCAGACAAGACTGAATACATGTGCTTTAATCAAAGAGGCGACATCCTCACACTAAAGGGTAGTTCTCTGAAACTGGTGGGCAAGTTCACCGACCTAGGAAGCAGTGTCTCATCAACTGAGACAGACATCAACAAGCGACTAGAAAAGGCATGGACAGCTATCTGTCATATGGAAGTCAGACCTGACCAATAAAATAAAACGCAGTTTTTTTCCAAGCAGTAGTCATGTCGATACTGCTATATGGATGCACTACATGGATGTTAACTAAACGTATGGAGAAAAAGCTTGACGGCAATTACACAAGAATGTTGTGAGCAATATTGAACAAGTCGTGGAGGCAGCACCCCACAAAGCAGCAGCTGTACGGAAAACTACCACCCATCACAAAAACTATCCAAGTTAGATGAACCAGACATGCGGGACACTGCTGGAGAAGTGGGACCGAACTCATAAGCAACATATCCCTGTGGACCCCTTCACATGAACGAGCAAAAGGAGGACGACCAGGTAGAACCGATATACAACAGCTCTAGAGGTGCCCATAGTGTAATGGTTATCGTCATAGGAAATGGACATGGCAAAACGAGTTCAAATCCTGGATGAGACTGATTACATTTCCCATAGCACTAATACCCTTGGGAAAGGTATGAATCCAATTACTCTCCTTCCAGCTATGGGTAAATAGTAGGGCAGACTAGGTTCTTCAGCCTTGGTGAGGCAACTAGTCTAGGAGAAGGAAAACTCTGAATTCAAACCTGCTAAACTCCACATAAAAATTGACCTTGTGTCATATCCTGCCTGAGCGGAAGGAGTTGGTAAATATGTATATACAACAGCTCTGAGCCGATACAAGATGTACCTTCGAAGACCTACTGGGAGCGATGGACGATAGAGACAGGTGGCGAAAGAGGGCTAGGGAGATCTGTTCTGGTGGTGTGACATGATGATGATGATGATGATTTATATCTAAATGTTCCATTGTAATCATCTTTTTTTAATTCGTGCTTTTTTTTTATTTGACTCTAATAATCATTTGCTTGCACAGCTCAAGGAATGAAGCTTTCATTTGGTTTTATTTTTATGGTTTAAAGGCATATCAACCTTTGTGGATTATTTAATGACAAAATCAGCCTTGAAGAAGGACAGTAGTTTGGTTGGTTAGTTGTTTGGGTTTTATGGCATATCAACCTTTGTTGCTTATTTAATGCTAAATCCATTTTTATACAAATAATCTACTTCAAATGATTCAGTTTAGCATTAAGTACACAGTTTAATTGTCGAAAACATTTCTATTTCAAGCTATTCAGTTTAGTCAAACAGTTCTATTTCAAACAATTCAGTTTTGCATAAGTACACAGTTTAAATATTGAAACAGTTCAAGTAATTCAGTTTATCATAAGTACACAATTTAGTTTTATCTGACCCATAGATAGAAGCCTATCAGGTGTTACTACTCAGGGCCAGAGTGGACCTGGGAGCGATGGCAATGAAGGGGTACTCCTCATTCCCCAAAGCTCTAGCATAACTGGAACCTCACTATCAGATTGTTTAGTGTTATATCCAGGACACTCATTGGGGGTGTCTTACACCTCTGCTGATATGCAGTCGGTGTATTCTACAGCCCCAGCCTACTGGGTAAAGAAGCACAGTAGTGATATTATTTAACTCTTAGCTAATGGATAAGGGAGTTCATATCTTTCCCAAAGGTATGTCAGAAAGTGAATGTAATAGCATGACTGGGGTTCGAACTTGCTTACCTCAAGGCTGCAGTCCAGCGTGTTAACCACTATGCCATAGTGACTCAAGTATCAAGTATTCCTATCAAATATTAGTAACTTAAATACAATTATATGATTATAGTTACCTATTCCTATTTGAAAATAATAATGATTTGTTTGTGCACAGTTATTTAGTTTCAAGTATTCCTATCTAATACTAATAATTTGTAAGCAGTTATCTGTTCCAAGTAGCCAATAATGATAATCCTTAGTAAAGAATTATAACTTCAAATTTTAAATACAAATAATTGGCTTAGACTAATGAAGATGCATCTTCTTACTGAGATGAACAAAAAGACCACATATGTTTATTACTTTGACAATGACTTTTCTCCCATACATTTCATTATCATTTCTCAAATACCAGGGAGACAATAGAATCGGACTTGAGGTAGAAATTTGATCTGCTTTCTCAGTGGTTTCTCTGCTGATTGATAAAGATTTCAGTTCTACTTCTAAACTTCAAGGATTTTAGTCACCTGACTTTAACTCGTCCAATGAAAGCCAAGCTTTCAACTGACCTTAGACTGTCAATTACACTTATTTGATCCAAGTGTTTCTGTAACCGGTTGAAATCTTTTAAAACTGTCTACACAGCACACCAAATAAAAGATTCTGTTTATTTATTTAACCATATTTACCAACCCCTCCGCTCGGGCAGGAAATGACACAAGGTCAATTTTTAAGCGGAGTTTAGCAGGTTTGAATTCAGAGTTTTCCTTTTCCTAGGCTAGTTGCCTCACCAAGGCTGAAGAACCTAGTCTGCCCAACTATTTACCCATAGCTGGAGGGAGAATAATTGGACTCATACCTTTCCCAAGGGTATTAGTGCTATGTGAAATGCAATCAGTCTCGTCCAGGGTTTGATCTCGTGTCACCGACGATAACCATTACACCACGGGCACCTCCATTTTTTCCACAACCCCTCCGCTCGGGCAGGATATGACACAAGGTCAATCTTTTTTTTTAAGCGGAGTTTAACAGGTTTATTTATTTAACAGTGTTAAGGAGAAAGATCAGTTCGTAAAAATTAATGAAAATATTTTTTTACAATCATTATTAGTTGATACATATGTAAGAGTTAGGGAATTGGAAAGTAACATTTTTGTAGGGTAGTTTATTTTGTAAAGCACCCCTTTTTTGGTGGGGGGGCAGTATTTCTAGAAATAATATCCATCTATCTTCATAGGCTTCTAGATATGAAATTATTAAATAAATTTTCTTTTTGGAATTAGACAGGAGAAAGATGTTTTATTCTCAGACTAACTCTGGTCTTCTTAGCAAAGTAGTCTAGACCTAATTTAATTATTTAACTATAAGAGAAAGCAGAAAAATTGCTTATTTCTTTTCTTTTCTTAAGGTCTTAATTGCTATTATCATTTTACTTCTTGCAAATTTTTCATGCTAGTGTTAGTTAATAGTCTTTCACTGGAATCTGAGTGAGATAAAGTTTCCTCAGGTCTCCAGGACTCTTCTCAGGATTCTGGCCGATCCGTAGTTTGGACAGTCTTGATTTGTCCTTCGATTTCCAACTCTTCCCTTTCTAAACCTTTGGGGACCATTCAAAATGCATCAAATACAATTGGTATCACTATCACCCACATATTACACAGCTTTTTTTTCTCTGGCAAGGTCAAAATGTCATATAATTAGGGATTATTTAAATAGTAAGTAGTTTCCTAGTGAGACTTAGTCTTGGTTGGGATAGTTGCAGACGCCCAAGTTAAAAATATAAATGTATCAGCAGTAAATCAGCCACTAGTTGTGATTGGCTGAAAGAAGCTCAAACGGAAGAGCTGTAGGAGTGGATGAAGGACAGAAAAGAAGAACAGGAAGAGTTGGATATGAGATGTGACAATATGAAGATTGGCTGAAAATTTTGGCACCCATTTTGGGTGAGTTCCACGAAGGGGTCTTACACCTGCTCTGAAGCTGTGAAGATGGGGCCAGTAAACAAGCACATGTGAGAAATACAACAGAAAATGAGAAAGATAATATCAAAGTCTGTGTCTGCTCGCTCTCTCTCTCTCTCTCTCTCTCTTTCTCTCTTCTCACAATGTTTTATTTCTGTCTAGCTAAAGTGGTAAATTTATTTTTCATACTCTATTTCTCTCTTCTTGATGACAACTTAGATGTGTCATAGTGAATAAACTTTTGTATTCGCAAACCAAGACAGTGTTTTGAGTGTTCACTCCTTTTTTTCACAGCGAGGTTACCATGGGGATCTGGCTGAAACTTAAGATGTACTGCTACACTCATAGACCCATTAGAACTGTGGTGGTGTTAATGTTTATTTAGTGATGTAGAATTACAAATGACAAAATCCACTCAATGGCAAATTCTTTATTTTTGTTAATTATTATTATTATTATTATTATTATTATTATTATTCATGTGAGCACAAGTGTGTATAAATGAATAAATATTAATTTTACTTATCCGAGACTGGACTTTAAAAAAGAAAATAAATGAAACTTCTATGTAGTTGTAGTACCTGTGAAGGCATTTGTTTAATCCTTGATAGATTTTTTTTTTATTTCTAGTTTATTTCTAATTGATTAATGAAGTAAGCATTTGAATAATTAAGAATTAAACATCTTTATCATTCTTTTAAACTTGATAACATTTATTTTAAGTAACTGAAAATTAAATTACATTCAATGGAGAACACTAACAGCTCTTCTCGCAATCAAGCTGTTCACAAATTAACACCAGCTTTACAAGAAAGAGGAGAAAAATTTTTTTTTTTTAATGACTGACTTATTCTATTTGTGTGCCTGTAAACATTCAAAAATAAATTTTGAGACTACACAGAGCAAAAAAATAAATAAATAAATAAATAAAACAACATTGAAAATCATTCGTAATTAAATCATCATGTTAAACTTATTTGAAACAAAGGTGATGTAACTAAAAAACGAGTTGGATGCTAGCTCTTCCTATCACTCCAGGCTTTCATTGCAAAATTTTTCTAACAGTAGAGAACAAAATTAGTTATTTCTTTATTTTGATGACTTATCTACTCTTTTTTCAGTAAATACTAAAAAAATATTCATATGGGGCCAAGTAAAAAAATTTTTTTAGATTTAATACTATTTTAAACTGAATTATTATGTTAAAGTTACTTGAAATAGAGGGAGTATAATCAAAGTATAGAACAGCTTGTATGGTAGCTCTTCCCATCACTCGTGGTTTTCATTGCTAAATTTTCAAATTTTATTATCTATCTAAATTAGACAGTAAAGGATAAAACTACAGTTATTTTTTTTATGAATGGATTTCTATTAAGATATATCAGTGGGATTTTTGCTCCTTATTATGAAAGCATACAACTAAAAATCAATATACAAATTAGCCCTCTAGTTCACACTGTAAAGTGCTCTTCCAAGCAGCAGTCATGTCGATACTGCTATATGGATGCATTACATGGACGCTAACTAAACGGATGGAGAAAAAGCTTGACAGCAACTACACAAGAATGGTGCAAGCAATATTGAACAGGTCCTGGAAGCAACACCCCACAAAGCAGCAGCTATACAGCCACCTACAACCCATCACGAAAACTATCAAAATTAGACAAACCAGACATGGGGGACACTGCTGGAGAAGTAGGGACAAGCTCATAAAAAAATAACTAGCTGTTTTTTATGACAGTTCTCATTGAGCTAGTGTGTAGAGTGTTCACTAATGGCCCAGTAGACCGGGGTTCAATCCCAGGTCGAGACATACCAAAGACTTAAAAAATGGTACTTGATACTTCCTTGCTTAACACCCAGTATTTATTATAAGGTATGTATCAAGAGTAAAGTGGAGCAATCCAGAGGAAGGAGTAATGCCCTCCCCTACACCTTGGTGTAGTAGCTATTGAAAAGGAAGCCTTTGGGTTGCCCTCGACTACAGTCACCATCTTACTTATACACAAAATTGTTACTTTTATATATGAAAAATAAAACAATAAAATTACTAATGAATAACACCGAACAATTACTTATTAGGATTGTTTTTTAAAAGCATTATACGAATAAGATATCCCATGGGTTTTAAAAATACCATTTATTAGTGCATATAATACCCATTGCACATAAGTCATGTACATTAACCATTTACATCATTTTGATGTTAGCACAGGTGTGTTGCCCAGTCGGTTGGGGCTGTAGAATACACTGACTACACTGACTGAAAATTGCCTTCATTCATATAAACATAGATCAAGTCATTGATTGTTTCTGGCTGCTGGTATCATGTCCTCACAACAATCTGTTATATATTACTTGTAAAGGAGATGGGTGCTATCCTAACATATGCCATAATGGAGATTTACTTGGCCTGACATTCAAAAGGTCGTAAGAAACATTCATCAAGCCCTATTTGATTTGTTGATTGAATATTTTATTATTTTTCCGATATATGTATGGGTTCTCTTAATTTTATGGATGGAAAATTCATTGATCATTTTGAAATTAGATCAGAAACATATATTTATAAAAACTTTATCGAACTGGAAATGCTTGAACTTACAAGGTGTGTTCAAAATGGTTGGTTGGTTGGTTGATTGGTGTTTTATGGCATATTAATCCTTGTGGGTTATTTAATACCAAATTCTGTTTTTATATTTGGTTTGTAAGCGAATAGTTTGTTGGAAACTTTCTTTTAACAAATAGTTAAAGCTTATTTTTTTGTATGCAGTTAAATGGTTTCAAATATTCCTATCAAACACTGATAATTTTATTTAATGGTTTCAAGTATTGCTATTTAACATTAGTAATTCTATTAATCAATGGTTTGGTTTCTTTGTTTAATGGCATATCAACTTTCATGTGTTACTTAATGCCAAAGCCATCATTTTGCTGATAATATTTTTAAATGAGCCTAAGCTAAGTTTTTGTACACATGCTTCATATATTGCCAAGTAGTAATTTACTAAGCTTTTTGCTTAGATGTGGCACAAGGCCATATGAATGGGGGCACCCAAAGAGACTCGAACTCACCCGTATAGGTTTGCTAGTCTAGCTTGCAAACCATTACGCTACCCGAGGCGCCCCTCATGTATTGCCAAGTAGTAATTTACTAAGCTTTTTGCTTAGATGTGGCACAAGGCCATATGAATGGGGCACCCAATGAGACTCGAACTCACCCGTGTAGGTTTGCTAGTCTAGCTTGCTAACCATTACGCTACCCGAGGCGCCCCTCATGTATTGCCAAGTAGTAATTTACTAAGCATTTTGCTTAGATGTGGCACAAGGCCATATTAATGGGGCACTCAATGAGACTCGAACTCACCCGTGTAGGTTTGCTAGTCTAGCTTGCTAACCTTTACGCTACCCGAGGCGCCCCTCATGTATTGCCAAGTAACAGTAACAATTTAACATCAATCATTTGTTTGCATCCATTTAAATAGATATACATACATGACTTGTAAGTGAATAATTTGTAGGTAATTCCATTTTTAAATGAGTTAGAACTAATTTGTTTGCATACTAGTATTCCTATCGTTTCTACACAGTAAAATGATTTCAATTATTGTTATCTAACACTAATTCTATTCAATATTAATAATTTGTTTGTAGACAGTGAAGTGGTTACAAGTATTGCTATTTAACACTAATTATTCTATTCAACACTATTCATTTACACACAATTGAACGGTTCCAAGTATTCTTATTTATCACTAACAATTCAATTAAATATCAGTCATTTGTTTACCTTAAGTTAAATGATCAAACAGTTCTATTTTAAACAATTCAATTAGGCAGAATTCATTTGTTTGCACACAGTTTAAATGTCAAACAGTTTTCTTTGACCCATAGATAGGACCTTATCAGGTACTACCACTCCGGGTTAGAGTGGACCTGGGAGCAATGGTAGTGAAGGGGTACTCCACATTCCCCAAATCCTCAAGACTGGAACCTCACCATCAAATTGTTTTGTGTCATATCCAGAAGGGGGTCTATTATTACTAATGAAATTTTACTTCACACATAACATTTCCAAATCCTTTAATTTTTAGGTTGGTTGGTTTCTTTGTTTAATGGCATATCAACTCTTTTTAGGTTATTTAATGCCAAAACCATTCTCCTAGAAGAGCAGTAGTGGTACTATTTAACACATAGCTGGGAGGATAAGGGGGTTCATACCTTTCCCAAGGGTATTTGCCCAAAAGTGAACATAATAGCGCGACTGGAGTACGAACTCGCGTACTACGATTCCGCAGTCCATCGCTTTAACCATTACACCACGAGGACACCCCTTTAATTTTTAGCTTCGGTAATAATTCTAAACAATCTCAGACATTTTTTATTCTCCTATTTCAAAAATTCATAAAATTTGCCATTCCTAACTACACTGCCATTACAAATACAGAGACAGTTTTCCCAATATTATTTCTTTTCATATATATATATATATATATATATATATATGACACTAACTACTAGCTCATGTCTTTTTGTCCTCACGCCTTTTTTTTTTTAATGAGTATAAGTCCTTTGAAAAAAGTATTAAAATTTTTTTTTTCTCTCCATAGTGTGATGGCTACCTGAAGAAGCTGTTCCTCTGATAAAGTTGGCAGCTGAAATAAATTTATAACAGCTAAATGACGGTTAGTTTTTCAATTACATTATATGATATATATATATATATATATATATATATATATATATATATACGTTAAATAAGTTAGCCGACTGTAGTTGAAGGCAACTCATAGGCTCCTTTTTCATTAGCTACTACACTAAGGTGTAGGAGAGGGTGCTACCTCTTTCCTTGGATTGCTCCACTTACTCTTGATCCATATCATAATGCTGAGTGTAAAGAAAGGAGGCATCAAGTGCCATTTATTTGAGTCTTTGGTATGACTTGATCTGGGATTAAATCCTGGTCTTCCAGATCACTTTGCCCAGTAGGCTGGGGCTGTAGAATACACTGACTGCACCTCGGCAGAGGGGTAAGCCTCCACCTCAACGAGTGTCCTGTATATGACACTAAACAATCTGATGGTCAGGTTCCAGTAATGCTGGGGCTTTGGGGAAGCACCCCTTCATTGACATTGCTCCCAGGTCAACCCTGTCCGGCATGGTAGCACCTGATAAGGCCCCATCTATGGGTTAAATAGAACTAATGGCATACTTATGCTAAACTGAACTGTTTGACTAGCTTGAAATAGAAATGTTTTTGACAATTAAACCGTACTTACATTTAAACTGCGTGCTTATGCTTAACGGAATTATTTCAAATAGAACTGTTTTTCAACATTAAAACTGTATTTACACTTAACTGAATGGTTATATATGACTGCTTGAATAGTCTGATATAGAAATGTTTTTGACAATTAAACTGTGTACTTATGCTAAACTGAATTGTTTTCAATAGAACAGATTATTTACATAAAAATGGATTTGGCATTAAATAACTTACAAAGGTTGATATGCCATAAAACCCAACAAACCAAACCAACCAAACCTAGATCACTGGTGAATGCCCTCACCATTATGCCTCTCTCTCTATATATATATATACACACTGGCTAGGATATTTTGATCATTAGTTTTGTTCTGTTTATATATAAGTTTTGGTATATTATGATGTCATGAGCAGGCAAATTTTTCTAAATTTCATTTGAGACAAGGATCTGTTCAAACTTGTAATTCATTTCATTGTTTATAAGAATTCATATTATGATGTTCATCAACTGAAGTGGAATTTTTCTGATTGTCATACAGAGAAAACCTTTTATATAACAATTCTTATTTGCCCAGAAAAGAAATAAAATTTAATCAGCTGGCTCTGAATTGTTTTCTGAAGTGATGATGTTACCTCAATATCATGTCAACATATCCCATTTCTTTGTAATGTCATAATGATTATTTGGTACTGCAGTCTTTTGGGAATGCACATGTTATGCGTTACCAACCCTTATCAAACCACATGATGACCTTTATCAAGGAATATACCCCCCACACACATACTGTTTATCTATCTATATATCTATACAAGGATCATTAAATAAGTTTCCAGACTTTTTTTCGAATGGGCACTTTCATTGATAGTACACACATGAAACTCTAGTCCCCTTCGAAGTTATCTCCTCCAGCTGCAATGCACTTGTTGTACCATTCCAACAACTTCTGGAAGGTCCCATGGAAGTCCTCTTGTGTGAGCGTGTCAATGACCTTCGTCATAGCCTCTTTCATCTCCTCAATTGTCTCATAACAACAGCCTCTGAGCTTTGGGCTTCGGGAATAACCAAAAGTCACAGGGAGCAAGGTCTGGACTATAGGGAGGCTGAGGAACTGTCTCGATGCCCATCTTGGTCGAATAGTCTGTGACAAGGATGGAGTTGTGGACTGGTGCATTGTCCTGCTGGAAATGCCACTGACTCGATTTGAAGAGTGCTGGCCTCTTCCGATGGAATCTCTTCCTGAACTCCCTTAAAACCTCAACATAGTAACCCTAACCCTAACCCTTTGGCCAATTAATTCTGGCGTATTGACTTCCTTACTCCTGCCACACCTCTCATCATCCCTCACAGACTACCTGGCTTCTTTGAATCTCTTATGCCACTCAAAAACTGATGCTCGATTAATGCAAGATGGTCAAAAAGCAGTCTGAAGCATTCCATACATTTCTGTGGCATTTTTTCCAAGTTTAAAACAGAATTTTATTGCATAAATGTTCTTCTAAAGTGTCCTCATGTCCTGATTGCATTTTTGAAATTCACCAGCTGTGACTATCAGGATTTAGTAGGGTGTATTCCAATTGCTGCTGTAGCTGTTCATTTGAACCTGAAATCATAAAAATTGGTCTGTCATCTCATAAGATGTATAGCAAAAACATAGTGAATTTTCAAGAGTCTACAACAATTTTAAATGCCTGTACAAAAAGTCTGGAAACTTATTGAATTCACCACGCATATATATATATATAAAGAGAGAGAGAGAGTGAGAGAGGGAAGAGGAAGTTGTTGTGTAACAATTATCATCATAACAAGTGAACTAGGCTATCTGAGTTCGAATCCTGAATGAGGCTGTTTTCATTTCACATAGTGCTAATCCCCTTGGGAAAATTATAAATCCAACTATTCCCCCTGTAGTTATGGGTAAATAGTAGAGCAGACTGCGCTCTTTAATCTTGCTATGGAAATTGGTCTGGGGAAAGGAAAACTCTGAATTTAAACTAGAAATAGACTGAGAGAGGGATGAGTTCTGCCTAGCTATTCTGGCCCAAGACACACTATATGAGTAGCAACCTCATGGGCAGGTTATGGGACCGAAAATGATGATTATATATATATATATATATATATATATATATATATATATATACCAACCAGTCCGCATGAGCAGGGTGTGACACAATATCAAATTTTAAGTGGAATTTAATAGCTTTTTAACTCAGTTTTCCTTCTCCTAGACTGGTTGATGAACCAGGGTTGAAAAAACAAATTTGTCCTATTATTTATCCATAAGTGTAAGAATAATTAGATTCATACTTTTATGAAGGGTATTAGTGCTATGGGAAATGCAAACAGCCTTATCCGTGATTTGAATTCAAGTTGCTGTGTTAATTTCATATGATGGTAGCCATGAATCTTGAGTGCCTCCATATATCACAAAGCTCAAAATGAGGCTCTGTATACAGAAGCAATTTTAAGCTCCAATCCTGTTCACTAGTCTCCTGGAAACATTGGAAGCCAATTTTATACTCCAATTCTCTTCACTAGCCTCCTGGAACAAAGGGGAGCCAATTTTATACTCCAATTCTCTTCACTAGCCTCCTGGAACAAAGGGGAGCCAATTTTATACTCCAATTCTCTTCACTAGCCTCCTGGAACAAAGGGGAGCCAATTTTATACTTCAATTCTGTTCGCTAGTCTCCTGGAAATAAGGGAAGCCAATTTTATACTCCAATTCTGTTCACTAGTCTCCTGGAACCGAAGTAAGCCAATTTTATGCTACAATTCTGTTCACTAGTCTTCTGGAACAGAGGGGAGCCAATTTTATGCTCCAATTCCGTTCACTAGTCTCTGGGAACCGAGGGAGCCAATTTTATACTGCAATTCTGTTCGCTAGTCTCCTGGAAATAAGGGAAGCCAATTTTATACTCCAATTCTGTTCACTAGTTTACTGGAACCGAAGTAAGCCAATTTTATGCTACAATTCGGTTCACTAGTCTTCTGGAACAGAGGGGAGCCAATTTTATGCTCCAATTCCGTTCACTAGTCTCTGGGAACCTAGGGAGCCAATTCTATACTGCAATTCTCTTCACTCATCTCCTGGAACTGAGGGAAGCCAATTTTATCCACACCAACTTTACAGTGGCATGGTAACTTCATTTTTTTTGGCATCACACAGTCACCAGTCACTGACTAATTTTCAATTTCTTCATAAGTATTACAGACAAAATTCTCTGATGAGACGATGAAAATAAAGGGTCCCTTTTTTTAAGAATTTGTTTTAATATCTTAAAACACCTTTTAATATATTTCAATCATGAGTATGCTGCTGAAAGCAATTTTACAATTTTGTAGATACTGATATATATATATATATACGCTACCCCATGGGGGTTGAGCACTCTGGTGAAGGAATTTACGGCTGCCACTCACATAATGCAAAGCTCTTTGAACGAATTGAGCACTCTGGTATCCAGTAAGGTATAAAATGTAGACAAACGAATGCTACTACTTAATACCTTATAATTCCGTAGCTGACGTGGTACGCTTGTTGGCCGAGCAGTCTGATACTAAGTCTAACGTAAAGTTAGGCAGGTTTCGATCCCATCTTCAAGCATCCTACGTGTCTAGCCACACTGAAGAGTTGTGATACAACGAAACAGTCTGTCTTTGGATGACAATCTCTCTCTCTCTCTCTCTCTATATATATATATATATATATATATATAAATATATATACACACACAATATTATTTCCCATTATAATAACAGTAATATTATTGACTCTTGTATTAAATTTGCTCCAAAGAAACACGCTTAAGAGAAAGAGATTTGAACACAATATTGTTTTGTTTTTTATATTCTGCAAGAAATATATACCAATATCATATCAAAATGTTTATACACACACACACACACACACCTATAAATTTGCCCAGTCGGCCGGGGCTGTAGAATACACTGACTGCTTCTCTGCAGAGGGGTTAGACCTCCCCCAACGAGTGTCCTGTATATGACACTAAACAGTCTGATGGTCAGGTTCCAGTAATGCTGGAGTTTTGGGGAATGTGGAGTACCCCTTCATTGCCATCGCTCTCAGGTCCACTCTGGCCCAGAGTGGTAGCACCTGATAAGGGTCCTATCTATGGGTTAAATAGAACTAACAGCATACTTATGTTAAAATGAATTGTTTGATTAAACTGAATAGCTTGAAATAGAAATGTTTTTGACACTTAAACTGTACTTACATTTAAACTGCGTGCTTATGCTGAACTGAATTATTTGAAATAGAACTGTTTTTCGACATTAAAACTGTATTTACACTTAACTGAATTGTTACATATAACTGCTTGAATAGTTTGGAATGGAAATGTTTTTGACAATTAAACTGTGTACTTATGCTAAATTGAATTGTTTTAAATGGAACAGATTATTTACATAAAAATGGATTTGGCGTTAAATAACCTACAAAGGTTGATATGCCATAAAACCCAACAAACCAACAACAACAAACCAACACCTATAAATATATTGCCGTACTTGCCTGTTTATTTGTTTGTTTTTCATTCTACATAAAATTGTATTGTACTATAGGTAAATACAGCTATCTGCGAAATGTACATCGGTAGTTCATAACCACATATAGATAATGGAGAACATATAAAGAACATAGGAATCTCGAAAATCGAAAACACATAACGACTTCTTGTTCAGGTACGAAACCGTTTTATTAACCTTGAGTTAAAGGTTTCGACATAAGGAGGAGAGACACAATCTTGCTTTGCTGTCTTATTCATTTGGCCCCTATCTCGTGCGACACCCACAGCGCGCAAATTTGTCTTGCCTCAGCGAGCCCCAAAAGTCAAACCTCCTCGTTCGGCGTCTACTTCTCAACTCTCTTAACTTTCTTTCAATTCTCCACAAACCTCTGCGCGCTTCCGCTGCGTAACATAACTCGCACTCCATCACCCATTTCGTCTCGGACTATTGTGACATCTCTGAGTGACACCTTCGTTCACCCGTGCGCGACCGCGTTAACACCTGCATCAATGTTTGCACCTAACTAACCCATGTGCTGAGCCGAAAGGTTCTCAGCTTAACTAAACTCAAAGGCATGAACCGAAATCCCTTGGCCATTACGTTACAGTATCACCAAAACAATTGCTTCTTTCTACTTCAAACAAGTTTCTAAATAGCCTGCTATTTGACTTTGTAAAAGTGGTGTTACTTTTCCTTAGGATCAGATAATCTGTATAATTTGCTTGAAAAATTGCTCTGTCAAAAAAAAAAAAAGACTTAGAAAAAAGATAAAAAAAGGTTATTTAAAAAAAATATGATTGAAAATGAATAAATATGTTTTATTACTCATATTCATATTTACCCAACCCCTCCGCTCGGGCAGGATATGACACAAGGTCATTTTTTAAGCAAAGTTTAACAGGTTTGAATTCAGAGTTTTCCTTCTCCTAGGCTAGTTGCCTCACCACGGCTGAAGAACCTAGTCTGCCCTACTATTTACCCATAGCTGGAGGGAGAATAATTGGATTCATACCTTTCCCAAGGGTATGAGTGCTATGTGAAATGCAATTAGCCTGGTCCAGGATTTGAACTTGTGTCGCCATGTCCATTTCCTACAACGATAACCATTACACCACGGGCACCTCCCGTATATTGTTATATATTGACCCTTGACCGAGCCGTTAATCAAGAGATGCACCTGTGTAAATAAGTGGAAGAACAACGGAAGCAGGTGGACGTTAGAAAATAATATAACCAGGTGCCCAGGCGGTTCGAGTCAGTTGGAGACAGGATGCCAAAGTGAGAACCAGCTCCAGACAGAGGGTTTTGGGCCTTTAGTGACCCCCAATTGAGCAACCCAAGCCAAGATGCGAAAGAAGTGCTGCTAAAGTCGAGAGCGGAACTTGAGTCAATATAGCAGTCCGTCTTTGTCTCCACTCATTTCTCACACACAACAAACATCACCTTTTCGAAAATAAAGTGTGAGAGATTTATATAAAGAAGTGTATTCGTTTGTTATTGAAGTCGTCATTATATTTGTCATTATATATATCGCATATATTTGTATTTGTATATGTATACGTGCAGTTGTATTATGGATATACAACAATTGTTTTGTTGATAGATTTTATAATCATTATTATTGGGTGTGATAGTGTTGTTATCAAATGTGACCAGCTTGTGAACTGGTAGCATTAAGCCTATTGTAAATTGGACCACCCAACAAAAAAAGTTAAGTAAATTTTTTTAAGAAAAATCATCATCATCATCATGTTGCGCTGCCAGCACGAATCTCCCTAAACCTCTCTCACCATCTGTCTCTTATCGTCCATTGATCCCGGGAGGTCTTCAAGGCTATGTCCTGTATCAGCACAGAGCTGTTGTATATAGGTTCTAGCTGGCCGTCGTGCCTTTGCTCATCCACAGCACTGCTGGAGAAGTAAGGACAAACTCATAAGCGACATACTCCCAAAAAATCATCATCATCATCATGTCGTGCTGGTAGCACGGATATCCCTGACCCTCTCTCGCCACTTTTCCCAATCATTCATCGCCTCTGGCAGGTCTTCTGGACTACATCCCGTATCCTCATATAGTTGCTGAATGTATGTTCGTGCTGGTCGTCCATGTGTGGGGGTCCATAGGAGTACATCACTTATGAGTTCGTCCCTGCTTCTCCAGCAGTGTCCTGCATGTCTGGTTTATCTAACTTGAATAGTTTTCATGATAGGAGGCAGGTGGCCGTACAGTTGGTGTCTTGTGGGGTGTTGCTGCCAGGACTTGTTCATGATTGCTCGCAGCATTCTTGTGTAATTGCCATCTAGCTTCTTCTCCAGCCGTTTTGTTAGAGTCCATGTAGTGCATCCATATAGCAGTATTGATGTGACCGCTGCCTGGAAGAAACTGCGTTTCATTTTATCGGTTAGGTCTGATTTCCATATAATCGATAGCCTATTGATAGCTGTCCATGCCTTCGTTAACCTCATGTCGATGTCCTTTTCGGTTGATGCGACACTGCTTCCTAGGTAAGTGAATTTGTCTACTAGTTTAAGAGGGGTTCCGTCTAGAGTGGAGATGTCACCCGTTTGATTATAGCACATATATTCTGTTTTGTGTGCGGCTGCTCGTTCCATATTAACTTACAAAAATTAGCTACTTACTTATCAAAATAAAATCTTAAATTTTTCCATTGAAATTTTTATGTTTTTTTTTTTTGGTCAGGTTAAATTTAATTTATTTTTGTTAGGTATGTATAACGATTTTTAAAGGAAAGATTTAGAAGTCATCAGTAGAGCTTAGCTCTGATTGGCTGTTGCAAAATTATATATAGAGCCTTTTCTGTGGTCATTTCTTTTTTGTTTTCTCCTTGTGTGGATGCGCAGGTTGGCTGCCGGGATGGGAGTTGGAGTTAGATCGATGCCAACTGGGTCATTTGGGTGAGGGGGTCTGATGTTGAAAGACCCGAAACCCCCCATGATCCCAAAGGAAACATCACTGACGACCCATCCCGAAGCATCAACTAAGATGTATGGTATAAATAAAAAAACAGTTCTTAATTCACTAAATCACAAAATAGAAACGAAATAGCAATTTATCTTAAAATACAATTCATAGTTTAAATTTATGCAATTATTACATACGTGTACCAAGAATTTCCACAGATGCAACTTGTATACGTGTATTAGTCTGTATGTCTAAAAAATATGTGATCTATATCTAAACACAATCTTTTAAACTTCATATAATTTTAAAGAGATTTTTACTTCTAGAATCTCAATTGTGTCTGCTTTTGATTTTTGACCTTTGAAAAAATAAATAAAATGAAAAAATAACATAATAAATATTACTTGTATTCTTCATATTTTCTTTTGTTTACGTCCACTTCAGAACTACATCTTCTTCTTTCACACTTTCCTTCCTTCCTTCCTTTTTTTCATTATTTCTACTTTCCTTACTTTCTTTCTTTTTCTTTCCTTTTCTTTATATCTCTCTTTTTTTTTGCTTTCTTTATCCTCTTCCTTCATACCTTTGTTCCTTCATTCCTTCTTTGTTTTCTTCCTTTTTTATTATATCCCTCTTTTTGTTTCTCTTTCTCTATATCTTTCTTTTGCACTTTCTTTTGCACTTTCACTCTTTTTTTTTCTTTCTTTACATCCCTTTTTTTCCTTTCTCCTTTTTTCTTTCCTTCTTTCCTTTCTCCCCCACTTTCTTTATAATATTTTTCTTTTTCTTTCCCTTACTTTATATCTCTATTTTCTTTCTTCTCCTTCTTTCTTTCTTTTACAAAATGTCAGCAGCAAATCAAAATAGGATTAAAAGTATTTGCCTTTATCAGAAAAAAGACACAAAATGGCTCATAGCTTTGTTCAGCAACCATTAAATACGATCACTGATTTGAATAAAAATCAACCACCACCTTTTCAAAAATTTGCGAGTTAAATTTTTTTTCCTGGGAAAGGTGTTAAGGGTCTAGAAATATCCAATGAATTGAGGTCATTTCTAGATCCTACAAGTATTTGCTGGTACAGCCCAATATTAGAGCTCTAGGCAGAATAATTACAGTTAGCAAGTGAATAAAATTTCTCATACTTACATTTTCGTAAGTCTTAAATCATGATTGAAACATTAGTTCTAACCAGATCACCAAAGTTAAGCACCACTGTGGTTGCTCAGTTCTTAAATGGGTGACCACATAGGTATTACACGCATTGTAAGAAATCTGAGATCTGTGTGTGTGACTAAGTAAAACTTAGTGAATAGGACACCTCTAGTGGTGCCAGGCATATCAATGATTGCTAGCAGACGAATGTAAGTGAATAGGACAATTCTAGTGGTACCATGCTTATCAATGATAGCTAGCAGACCAATTTAAGTGAATAGGACACTCTAGTGGTGCCATGCTAATCAATCATAGCTAGCAGACCAATGTAAGTGAATAGGACACTTCTAGTGGTACCAAGCTTATCAATGATTGCTAGCAGACCAATGTAAGTGTAGAGGACACTTCTAGTGGTGCCATGCTTTTCAATCATTTCTAGCATAACAATGTAAGTTAATTAGATTTTCATTGGGTATCTAATATTTGACCTTGTGTTAAGTTTATAGTAAATGGCAACGTTTTACAGAGGATCTGTCTCAAAAAAGTAGCTTTCTATTGTGAGAATTTAGAGGTATATATTAATAATTGAGAAGATTTTGTTTGTCTGTCCTCTGTAATCGGCTTGAATCTTTGATTTAGAGCTGCCAAATTTGGTATGCACAACTCTTCTTTTCGGAAACAATTTCCAACATGGAAGTCATTTTCAAAATCAAACATTTCTGGTAGTCAAATTTTGACAGATGTTTGATATTTTATCAAGTACAATTAATTCAAATCAAAATGAAAGAAAAAGGTCACTGAGGATAAATAATACATCTGTAATGTATATTTCCAAGAATTTGACCACCATGTTAGATGTCGTACTGTAAAAGAAGAAGGCAAAATCTCAGAAATGTTTTCATATGCTATTCCGCACTACCTTAGGAAAATATGATGAAAAAAAATTGACTTCGCAGCATTTATTTCTAGGTTTGACATTTTGGCAGTTTTTTTAACTACAAATTTTACCTCTGAGTAGAACCCATAACCTTACACTTCAAGTAACTGGCTCCATCAGAGTGATACATATTTCATTTGTCTGATTTCACTGTCGCAAGTCTCTGTATTTTTTCTTTAGTCCATATCTATGAGAACGGCCGAAGTCCGGCTTTTTATTTATTTTTTCTTTGCTTTGGTAGAGGCACGAGCGTAGCACGTCGCGATCACGGAGGCGGCTTGGCTCTTTCAGAGTCAAGCCGGGATTACTGTCGGAGCTATGATGCAGAAATAACCCGAAATTGGCAATGAAGACAGCGCATCACTGAAGACCTCCCTGATGCATCTAAGATGTATGATTGAAAATTAAACTGTGTGCATTTATCAAAACTTTTCCCTGTGGGCAGGATGTGACACAAGGTCAATTTTTAAGTGTTGTAAAGTTGGGCTGAATTTTGAGTTTTCTTCTACTTGACTAATAAAGGGTAAAGAAGCTAGTCTTCTCATTTTTCAAAAGATGGTGGAAGACGAGATGGATTCAAGCTTTTCACAAGGGCATTAGCACAAAGTGAAATGCACACATCTTCATCCAGGATTTGTATTCATGTCACAAATACCATTTTCTATGACAATAAATATCATGTTAAGTACACTTCCTGTTATACGAGATTATAAAATATCCTGCCTATCCGAGAACACCTTTGCAGGTGTTTTTCAGTGATATTTCCTTACTGGAAAAATAGTTCCAGGGCATTACATCATGCACTATTTTTCAAGATTTTTCAGCTGAAAAGTTAGAGGTATATATATAATATATATACAGAAGTATATATTAACTTTTTTCCAAGCCACATGCCTCAACATATTCAAGAAGAAATGACTAAAAGTAAGTTATATATAAAATCCACACAAATGGGTTTTATGAAGTTACAATAAAATATCTACTGGAACGTTTGCTTGTTTAGCATTTACTTTCTCCTTATGTGAGCTTATTACATTTTTGTATGAACATGTCCGAGTATTTGCACTAAATACTGTGTAAAATTTGTGTTTTAAGACAGAATGTAAAAGTAAGTTGGTGACTGTAGTCAACGATACCCAAAGCCTCCTTTTCAATAGCTAGTACACTGAAGTGTAGGGGAGAGCACCACTCCTTTTCTTGGATTGCTCCACTTTACCCTTGATCTGTACCTTATAATGCTGAGTGTTAAGCAAGAAGGCATCAAGTACCATTTTTGGAGTCTTTGGTATAGCTCAACCTGGGATTGAACCCCGGTCTCCCACACCATTGTCAAACACTCTAAACATTATGCTAATGGCCCAGTAAAGATATAATGTAAACAATATGAATTATTATTTAATCAGTACAAAGCAATTAAAAGTTCAGGAAATATTAAAATGAGGTTAAATTTAGCTGCTACACATTCTACATGTAAGATGTATACAAAATAATGTTTTTCCAGAATTTTATTGTCAAAAATGAGCAGTGTATATCATACATAAAAACATATTATACACAAATGATTACAGGGGGGTGTCCTCATGGTGTAATGGTTAAAGCGATGGATTGCGGAATTGTAGTACACGAGTTCGTACTCCAGTCGCGCTATTACGTTCACTTGCGGGCAAATACCCTTGGGAAAGGTATGAACCCCCTTATCCTCCCAGCTATGAGTTAAATAGTACCACTACTGTTCTTCTAGGAGAATGGCTTTGGCATTAAATAACCTAAAAAGAGTTGATATGCCATTAAACAAAGAAACCAAACCAAACCAAACAAATGATTACAGTACTCACTAATTTAATGTTCCTCACAATCCTCAGTGATATACATTATAGGGCTTGCTGCATTGAAATATTCTGGCCAATCTCAACAATGCTGCAATTTGGATGGTCTTGTTTTGTCCTCCAATTCCTAATTCTTCTAATCCCCTTTTCCAGCCTTTGGAGACTGTTCCAAGTGTACCAATTACAATTGGTATCACCGTCATCTTCATGTTCCACGGCTTTCTTAGTTCTCTAGCTAGGTCTTTTTGCTTTCTTTGATTTTCACTCGGTGGTCCACTGGGATGGCAAAGTCCACTATATAACAAGTTCTCTTGTGGAGGTGCCCGTGGTGTAATGGTTATCGTCATAGGAAATGGACACGGTGATACGAGTTCAAATCCTGGACGAGAATGATTACATTGCACTAATACCCTTGGGAAAGGTATGAATCCTATTATTCTCCCTCCAGCTATGGGTAAATAGCAGGACAGACTAGGTTCTTCAGCCTTGGTTAGGCAACTAGTCTAGAAGGAAAACTCTGAATTCAAACCTGTTAAACTCTGCTTAGAAAATTGACTGTGTGTCATATCCTGCCCAATAGGAGGGGTTGGGTAAATATGTATATAGCAAGTTCTCTTTTTTTGTTAATTAACATTAGGTCCAGTCTTCTGATTGGCATTAGACAAGGAGGTGCCCGTGGTGTAATGGTTATCGTCTTAGGAAATGGACACAGCGACACAAGTTCAAATCCTGGACGAGACATAGCATTTGACATAGCACTAATACCCTTGGGAAAGGTATGAATCCAATTATTCTCCCTCCAGCTATGGGTAAATAGTAGGGCAGACTGGGGACTTCAGCCTTGGTGAGACAACTAGTCTAGGAGAAGGAAAACTCTGAATTCAAACCTGTTAAACTCCGCTTAAAAATTGACCTTGTGTCATATCCTGCCCGAGCGGAGGGGTTGGTAAATATGATTAGACAATCTGTTTGTATCTCAAAATCCCAGAGAATTTTATGCATCTAATTCTCCAGGATGGATTCTGGTTTGTGCATATACCATTTGTTTGTATGGTCAAATTTCAGTTTCTTGCATAATTCCCAGTAAATTACCTCCCCCCACTCAGCTGTGCCTAGTTTTATATTCCTTTTAAGCTAGTTTGCTGCATTTGCTTATTATATTATTAATGGTTTTGTCTCTATCATCACCTAATCTACACTGGTTATTCTGTTGCGTATTATCAGTTTTGCCTTTAACATAATCAGTCCTAATGACATCATTTTGTGTTGTTATTAGAGGAGATTCAGTTTCTGTCTTAAGGCTTCCCTTTCGTAGCCATGTCCAGGTCTTTTGCACTGCTATTAGAAGAGATTCAGTTTCTGTCTTAAGGCTTCCCTTTCGTAGCCATGTCCAGGTCTTTTGCACTGCTATTAGAAGAGATTCAGTTTCTGTCTTAAGGCTTCCCTTTCATAGCCATGTCCAGGTCTTTTGCACTGCTATTAGAAGAGATTCAGTTTCTGTCTTAAGGCTTCCCTTTCATAGCCATGTCCAGGTCTTTTGCACCGCTATTAGAAGAGATTCAGTTTCTGTCTTAAGGCTTCCCTTTCATAGCCATGTCCAGGTCTTTTGCACTGCTATTAGAAGAGATTCAGTTTCTGTCTTAAGGCTTCCCTTTCATAGCCATGTCCAGGTCTTTTGCACTGCTATTAGAAGAGATTCAGTTTCTGTCTTAAGGCTTCCCTTTCATAGCCATGTCCAGGTCTTTTGCACTGCTATTAGAAGAGATTCAGTTTCTGTCTTAAGGCTTCCCTTTCATAGCCATGTCCAGGTCTTTTGCACTGCTATTAGAAGAGATTCAGTTTCTGTCTTAAGGCTTCCCTTTCATAGCCATGTCCAGGTCTTTTGCACTGCTATTAGAAGAGATTCAGTTTCTGTCTTAAGGCTTCCCTTTCATAGCCATGTCCAGGTCTTTTGCACTGCTATTAGAAGAGATTCAGTTTCTGTCTTAAGGCTTCCCTTTCATAGCCATGTCCAGGTCTTTTGCACTGCTATTAGAAGAGATTCAGTTTCTGTCTTAAGGCTTCCCTTTCATAGCCATGTCCAGGTCTTTTGCACTGCTATTAGAAGAGATTCAGTTTCTGTCTTAAGGCTTCCCTTTCATAGCCATGTCCAGGTCTTTTGCACTGCTATTAGAAGAGATTCAGTTTCTGTCTTAAGGCTTCCCTTTCATAGCCATGTCCAGGTCTTTTGCACTGCTATTAGAAGAGATTCAGTTTCTGTCTTAAGGCTTCCCTTTCATAGCCATGTCCAGGTCTTTTGCACTGCTATTAGAAGAGATTCAGTTTCTGTCTTAAGGCTTCCCTTTCATAGCCATGTCCAGGTCTTTTGCACTGCTATTAGAAGAGATTCAGTTTCTGTCTTAAGGCTTCCCTTTCATAGCCATGTCCAGGTCTTTTGCACTGCTATTAGAAGAGATTCAGTTTCTGTCTTAAGGCTTCCCTTTCATAGCCATGTCCAGGTCTTTTGCACTGCTATTAGAAGAGATTCAGTTTCTGTCTTAAGGCTTCCCTTTCATAGCCATGTCCAGGTCTTTTGCACTGCTATTAGAAGAGATTCAGTTTCTGTCTTAAGGCTTCCCTTTCATAGCCATGTCCAGGTCTTTTGCACTGCTATTAGAAGAGATTCAGTTTCTGTCTTAAGGCTTCCCTTTCATAGCCATGTCCAGGTCTTTTGCACTGCTATTAGAAGAGATTCAGTTTCTGTCTTAAGGCTTCCCTTTCATAGCCATGTCCAGGTCTTTTGCACTGCTATTAGAAGAGATTCAGTTTCTGTCTTAAGGCTTCCCTTTCATAGCCATGTCCAGGTCTTTTGCACTGCTATTAGAAGAGATTCAGTTTCTGTCTTAAGGCTTCCCTTTCATAGCCATGTCCAGGTCTTTTGCACTGCTATTAGAAGAGATTCAGTTTCTGTCTTAAGGCTTCCCTTTCATAGCCATGTCCAGGTCTTTTGCACTGCTATTAGAAGAGATTCAGTTTCTGTCTTAAGGCTTCCCTTTCATAGCCATGTCCAGGTCTTTTGCACTGCTATTAGAAGAGATTCAGTTTCTGTCTTAAGGCTTCCCTTTCATAGCCATGTCGCGGTCTTCTCGTGTGAGATTTTACCAGTTTGTCACTTGAAATATCTATACAGTTATTTTTCTTCTCATTTCCGTTTCCTAGTTTTTGTTGTTGTTCTGTTAGTCCTTATATTGTCACTGCTGTTACTGGCTACTGTAATTAGTCTTTCTTTGTTCTTTGTAATATAGTCTTCAATGATGGTAAGTCCTCTTCCTCCTTATTTTCTTGACACATATAGTCTGTCTATGTCATCTCTCAGATGTAAGGCCTTGTGCATGGTCATCAATTTTCTTGTCGTTTGGTCCATTTGTCTGAGTTCTTCCCTTGTCCATTTCAAGAATAATCCTGAGTATCTTACAAGGAGGACTGCCCTGGTGTTTATTCTTTTGATTAGGTATTATTATTATCTTTTTTATTTATTTGTTATGCCTCCTTTTAATATTTTCTCATATCAACCTTAAAAAAATGAAATTAAAGAATCTCTGCCCTGATCATATACACTGTTCATCCAAGAGTTCCAGAAAATGCCCTTTTAAATTCTTTTTCTTACCATTATTTCCAAAATCATTCAATTTAATCTAAATCATTGCTGTTTTTGATCTGATGTGGTAATTTGTTCCAAAAATACATTCCTCTATGAACAAAAAAATCCAATTAGCTCGAAAACTTAGTTTTTGAAATCTGCCTTGACAGTAAATTTCCAGTGCTGCTCATAATTATTTGAATAAATAGAATTGTTGCATGTATAGCTTGGTTTCAAGATTGAAAATATAAACTTTATAAAAGGAAAACTAAGTTTTATTCTAACCAGCATAACATAGTGAAATTTACAATATATATATATATATATATAGTAAAGTGGTGAGTAGAGTGTTCACCAGTGGTCTAGGAGATCAGAGTTCAATTCCTAATTGCGTCATACCAAAGACTTAAAATATGGAAATGATACCCCCTTGCTTAACATTCAGCATTATAAGGTACATATCAAGGGTAAAGTGGAGCAATCCAGGGAAAGAAGTAGAGCCCCCCCACACTTTGGTGTAGTAGCTATTGAAAAGGAAGCCTTCAGGCTGCCCTTGACTATGGTTGCCAACTTTACAACATGCATGTCTGTGTGTGTGCACACTCACAAACACACAGCATTGCATATAAATAAGGTATACTCCAAAGAATTTTATGTAAAAAGAAAATTTTATTTTGAACTAAAGATATCAGTATCTTATAATTTCAAAATGGATGTTGTTAGGTATTATCTAATACTAAACTCTATGCCCGTAGTGTAATGGTTATCGTCGTAAGAAATGGACACGGCGACACGAGTTCAAATCCTGGACGAGACTGATTACATTTCACATAGCACTAATACCCTTGGGAAAGGTATGAATCCAATTATTCTCCCTCCAGCTATGGGTAAATAGTAGGGCAGACTGGGTTCTTCAGCCTTGGTTAGGCATCTAGTCTAGAAGAAGGAAAACTCTGAATTCAAACCTGTAAAACTCCGCTTGGAGGGGTTGGTAAATAGGATTACTAAACTCTATCACACTGAAACTCTGTAACCAATAATATTAATATATGGCTGCCTAAAGGTAAGTAAACTCCTATTTATATAAGGAGTGTATTTCAGTGATGTAGAGTTTAATAATAAATAATACCTAATGATATTCGTTTTAATTGCATAACAAAATTATACAATACATACATACATATATATATACATGCAATATTATGTTTGGTTAGGGAGAAGTAATTTTATTGTTAGTTTCAGAATTTGAATGTAGAGTTTGGTAATAAATAATGCCTAATAATGTCCATTTTTATAGCAACCTGTTCAATTAGAAATGATAAAATCCTGGTACCTTTGGTTTAGAAGAAAAATGAAATTTTTATAAAATAATCGGTAGGGATGTACTTATTTATGGGCAATAATATTTCTTGTATCCACCATTTTACTTTTACAACTCTTTGAGAATGTAGGCTTAAAAAATGTTTGTTATTTTTGTTTAAATCTTGCATGTTAACATATTGAAATAATCCACCACATCTTTAAAAAGAATTACATTCAAATATTTTATAAAACATGTTTTGTTTTATTCACAATCTAATTTAAAAAGCAACTAAAAAATGAACAAGACTGTTTAAATGTTTAACATTAGATGCTGAATATGAAGACAGATTCTAACATGACATTTAGCTAATATTTTTTGAAAGATGTGTCAGCTGTCAATCATGTAGCAAATGTAGAACTGCTGACAAAAAAAAAGTCTTTATAACAAAAATGCTGGTAGCCAATATAAAATTATATCTTGGATGTGGGCTTGTGTTTGCTTAAAAAAAAACTATACAAATTATCATTTTGTCAGGAAAAGCACTAAGAAAATCAATATTAAATAATAATACATATTTTTTTAAAGCTTTGATAAAAATCTACATAAAATCATTGTAATGTTATGTTTGATCCTTACTCATCATTATCATCAAGATGTTTTGACAGCATAGATTCCCCTGAATTTCTCTCACTATCCATCCCTATCAATCATTATTCTTGGCAAATCCACTAGACAGCATCCAGTGTCTGTACTGAATGTATTCATGTATTATGGTCAGCCAATACCGGTATTCCATATGTCGAATTCTTTTGAAGAATGTTATCTATAAGTTTGTTCTTACTTCACCAGCAGTCTCCAGCATATCTTGTACATCTTACTTGAACGGTTTATGAGATGGGATGTAAGTGGCAGTAAAATTGCTGTTTTGTGGAGTGCTGATTCCAGGAAGTGTTCAAAACAGCATGCAGTATTCTTGTGTAGTTTCCATCTAGCTTTTTTACCTGGCATTTTCTTAGAGTCCAAGTGGTGCAATCATACAGTAGTTCTGACACAGCTACAGCTTGGAAGAATTCCTATTTTATTTTATCAGAGAGAATAAATTACCATATAGTCTTTAACACTTCGATTGCAGTCTATGCCTTCACAATGCATAAGTTGACATTGCTTTCAGTAGATGAGATATTGCTACTGAGGTATATGAACTATTTCAGTGGCTTGCCATTTAATAAAGTGATGGCACCATCTTGATTAAAACACATAAATTTTGTTTTATTTGAGTTCACAGAGAGACCAGTGCCTCTTGTTGCCTGCTCAAGACAATGCAGTAGAGATTTGGCTTGAGTAGGTGTATTTGCCAGAAGTACTAGATCATCTGCATAGTCTGCACCAGTAATAGTTTCAGGTGGATATTGTCTGCTTGTTGGCTTTTTTAGTACCAAAAGGGAGTTAGACATTGAAAACTGAAAACCAAGAAAATCTTATAATTTCTTTGTAGATATACGTGAAGACTAAATACATATGAAAAATAAATGACAACTAAATGATGTGTATTTTTTTAATTCAACAGAAATTCTTAAATAAAATATTCAGTAAGATAACTCTCCTTCCTCTTTTGTAAACAAAGACTTTCCAAGATATTTCTATTCCATGTTATTTTATTGAATATTTCATTTTAGAATTTCTGTTGAATAAAAGAAAACCTTGCTCATATAGTTGGTACTAAAAAAGCCAACAAGCAGACAATATCCAGTAGAAAATATTACTGGTGTAGATTATGCAGATGATCTAGTACTTCTTGCAAATACACCTGCTCAAGCCAAATCTCTATTACATAGTCTTGAGCAGGCATCAGGAGTTAGGCATTAAAAACTATATAATCAACAAGGCTATTGTACTGTGAAAGTTCACTTAGGAGTTGAACAGAGGTCACATGGGGTTTATAACCAGGATGGGACGAAGACTGTCCAGATAACTTTTTTTGATATTTTCCATAACGATACACATTGACCCTGCAATTTTGTTGATTGTAAATATTGCATTAAATGAATGCATTTCACAACCACATAACTGTGCGTAGAAATAAAAAATTAGTATGATAAACTGGTTCATTAGCACAGTGGGTAGAGTGTTCGCCAATGGTCTAGGAGACTGGGGTTCAATCCCAGGTCGTGTCATACCAAAGACTTTAAAAATGGTACTTGATACCTCCTTGCTTAACACTCAGCATTATAAGGTACATATCAAGGGTAGTGTGGAGCAATCCAGGAAAAGGAGTAGCGCCCTTCCCTACTCCTTGGTGTAGTAACTATTGAAAAAGGAGTCTTCAGGTCACCCTTGACTACAGTCACCAACTATGATATACCCAATATAAGGGGGGCATAGATGGAAATTTGGAATTGTAAATTAATGACAGAGATAATGAAGTAAAGGATTAAAGAGTCTGAAAAAGAGAAAAGAGGTAGAAAAGAAAGAGGTAGTCAGAATGTTGAATAATAGATTGGCTGAATCTTTTATTTGGTGTAGAAGTCACTACTCTAACATGCAGAATAAACAAGAACAACACTTACCGGTTCAACAGTCGCAGCTGGCAGACAAAAAGTAAGATGGGCGGTAACCCAATACCGAACCTATAACATAGCAAGCCAGTGTATACACACACACTGATATATCCATTCACTGGACCAGCAACCAATCACTGTCCAGGAAATGGACTTTGTCACTTGAGAGCAATGGAATGCCCCAATATCCATATAATCTCACCTAAAGTCATAGCACTGCTTTTCACGCAAACGAGTATTTACTCACAGCTAATAACAAGCATTACGAATAAATTTGGTATAAAGTGTATTATTCTAAAAAGAATTAAACCATTATGCTGAAGACCTGTAAGCTAGCTGAGGTCAACTAAATGTAATTGATAGGCCATTTGAAAGTTTGACTGTCAATGAAGATTGTATAGTCAGGTGACTAAATCAGTTGTTGTGCTCTCTTGATTCACTTCACTTTTTCTATACTCAGGGAAGTCTGGTAAAAGGTCATGATACTATTTACCCAACCCCTCTGCTCGGGCAGGATATGACACACAGTCAATTTTTAAGCGGAGTTTAACAGGTTTGAATTCAGAGTTTTCCTTCTCCTAGACTAGTTGCCTAACCAAGGCTGAAGAACCTAGTCTGTCCTACTATTTACCCATTGCTGGAGGGAGAATAATTGGATTCATACCTTCCCCAAGGGTATTAGTGCTATGTGAAATGCAGTCAGTCAGGTCCAGGATTTGAACTCGTGTCGCCATGTCCATTTCCTACGACGATAACGACTACACCACGGGCATGGTAAAAGGTCATGATGAGCAACATAAAATTCTGGTAAAAGGTCCTCTTGAAGTATCATATTATCACAATTCTATTTGCTTCTTTATCTACAAGAGTTTAGTACAAGGACATCTCTCGACTGCTCCATGTTGGTCTCTAAAGTATCATGTTATCTTGATTTCTCTTCATTTCTTCATCTCGGCAGGTCTGGCACAAGGTTATCTCAAGGTATTGCATTATCTCAGTCCCTCTTCACTTCTTTCATAGTGTTGCATATTGGTAAGACTACATCATGTCCAAACAACATGTAACATGGTTTTTACTCTGCCTCTCCACTCTGGGTAGTCTGGCATAAGGCCAGAGCCAAGAACCCAGAGCAACATGAAATTCTAGTAATCGATTCTTCTTTCTGCATTGGACACTAATCAAGGGGCAATATCTCTTGCATTTTATCTATATATTTGATTTTAGGGGTGGGGAAGAGCAAAGCTAAAAATATCAATTTTCTCCTACTATGGATTCCAATCATTAATTCCACCTCCCACTGTTTGTTGTGCCCTCCACATCTGCTTTACCCTCACTTTTACTCAAAACAGGCAGTTTTCCTCAAACTTGGAATTATTACTAATCTTATATTCCCATGGCATAGATTTAGTAATCATTCAATCACAATGGTCAAAAATTGAACTAAAATTTTCCATACTTAAATTTTAAAAACATGTTCCCAAATTTTTATTCTTAGGCCGCCAATAAGTTCTAACCTCACCAGGTCAAATCACCAGCCGATTTCATAGACAAAATAATAGTTTGAGCTTCTGATTCACAAGGACAATCAAAATAATAATTCTCTCATCATTTTTCAATGTATATTTTTTCTCTTCATTTTCTTTCTCGTCAAAACTGGTCCAACTGCATTTCTGCAGAGGGGTAAGACTCCCCCAACAAGTGTCCTGATATGACACTAAACCATCTGATGGTGAGACTCCAGTGATGCTGGAGCTTTGGGGAATGTGGAGTACCCCTTCATTGTCATTGCTCCCAAGTCCACTCAGGCCCAAAGTGGTAGCACCTGATAAGGTCCTATCTATGAGTCAAATAGAACTGTTTGACATTTAAACTGAGTAGAAGCAAAGGACTTATGCTAAACTGAATTGCTTAAAATAGAACTGTTTAATCATTTAACTATGTGTAAATGAATGTGTAAATTGAATTGTTAGTGATACATAGCAATACTTGAAATATTTGACTGTGTGCAAACAAATCATTAATAGTTAATAGAATTATTCATATTAAATAGTGAAACCATTTAACAGTGTGAAAAAAAATGAGCACAGACTCATATCAAAATGTTATCTACAAAATGTGTTTAGAAATCATATATTTGATATATATGTATGAAAATGATTTGGCATTAAATAACCTACAACGGTTGAGATGCCATAAAACCAAGCCAAGCTAAACTCATCAAAACAATATATTCCCGACTTATTCCTTCTAAAATTCGTTTCTGTTAATTTTCACTTTTTACAATGTTCAGAGTTCATTCTTCTAAAATCCATCTTGGTCAATTCTTACTTTTCTGGTCAATAAATTTCCTCGACTGACTTCACCAGGTCACAACTGGGTAGAATTCACAGATCAGGATCATGTGACACTGAATTGCCAAGGCTGTGCAACCATGCATCAATGTCAGATGCATTTAAGTGAGTACATGTACTTTTAACCTTGTTGTTATTGTTGAAATCACATGTAATTACGTTGTTGTTGCCGAGACCACATGTAGGTATGTTGCAGTTGTTGAGACCGCACAAACAAGAATATATTTTTGTAATTACTTACTTTTTAATTTTTGAACGTTCTCAACTAGTTTCAACCTTGGGTCATTTTATATAGAAAAGATTTTTGGGGAGACTTTTTCAAGAGTTTTTAAGAGATGATGTGCCAAAAGAGAAACAAGGAAAAATTAATTAGTAATGTATCATATCCATTCATTAACTGAATAATTTAGCATTCAAGTGTTTTGAAATGACAGTTTTATGATGTTTGCATACTGTGACCATGTGATGCTCAAGGCCATGTCTACAAAAAAAATCTCGCAAGTGAGTGCAGAGATTTGTTTCAAGACAGCAGTAACTGTTTTAATCAAATATTTAACTTAAGTATTTGTTTAATTAGATGTTTATGTGGCAACACATCCATCTATTCTATTTCAAATTGATGTTTTAAAGATGGATTGATTTGATATTAAAGCCATTTGGGGGTCATCGTTTGGAGATGTTTTTTTCATTTATCTTAGTAGGTTTTAATTATCAACATGATCTCGTCTGATGATTGTTTTTTTAAATTAAATTTTATACATATTTTTTATATACGTTGATTTTATACAATTTTTATACATGGCCGAGCAAAAGCAGGACGACCAGCTCGAATATACATACAGCAACTCTGTGAGGATACAGGATGTGGCCCTGAAGACCTGCCAGAGGCGATGAACGATGGGGAGAAGTGGCGAGAGAGGGATATCCGTGCTGGCGGCAAGACATGATGATAATGATACATACATACATACATATATTCAGATGAGCAAGAGTGTGTGGGTACTCTTACATATGTATGACATATCTTGACTTTCTTTCTTTAAAACAATTTTCGTTTGTTTGGATTTCCTTGTTTAAAGGCATATCAACCTTTGTGGGTTATTTAAAGACAAATATATCCCTGGTAAAGAAAAGTAGTTATACTAGTTAAGGTTTCTTTGTTTAATGGCATATCAACCTTTATGGGTTATTTAAAGCCAAAGATATCCCTGGTGAAGAGAAGTAGTTATACTAGTTAAGGTTTCTTTGTTTTTTGGCAGATCAACCTTTGTGGGTTATTTAATGCCAAAGCTATCCCTGGCAAAGTAAAGTAGTGGTACTAGTTAAGGTTTCTTTGTTTAATGGCATATCAACCTTTGTGGGTGATTTAATGCCAAATTAATGCCAAAGTCAGAGGTACTATTTAACCCATTGCTTGAGAGAGGGATAAGGGGTTTCATGCCTTTCCCGAAGGAATTACTCTAAAAGTGAATGTAATAGCTTAACTGGAGTTTTAACTTACTTGTTATGAGGGTGCAGTCCACCATGTTTGTTACTATGCCTTGGGGATTTCACAGCAAATAACATTTGAAAGAAAAACAAGAAGAAAAAGATTTTTATCATGTGATATTAAGTAGTGAAGATCACAAAGTTATAGGCTGCTTATATTTGTATCTTGTTTACAGGTTTACTCAAAGAGTGTTAGTCTTTCAGCTAAAATCCTTCCAGACTTGTACCCACTAATGCAGTTCAAACCAATCCTCTTTCTGTTCCTTTTCTTTCTTTACAAACAAGAGAGCTCTACTTGTAAGGAAAAGACCTATTTTCCTGTCAAACTGGAAACAGAAAACCAGAATTTCCTTTCACTCAAACAAAACAAAATGTGGAGGCAAAAAATTAAACAAATAAAGATGGGCACAGGGTGGGGTAGATATAGGATGTTCTTCAGTTTCAGGGATTCAGTATCATTTCTTAAGGCAGAAATAAAAATAAAAACAAATCAACTCTATCGTTTTTCTCTGGAGGTTGCGTCTTTTAAACAAAGATGACAAAAAGTCAATTTTAACTTTATTATCTAATCAAATAGTCCCAATGGCATAATGGCTAAAGGTCTTGAAGTGAGTGAGTTCAAACTCCAGTGGAATACATTCACTTTTGGACTGATATCCTTGGGAAATTTATTACCCCCTCTCCGCCAACTATGGGTTAAATAGTACCACTACTCACCTTTTACAAGGATGGCTTTGGCATTAAATAATCCAAAAGGTTGGATATGCCATTATACAAAAAAAAAAAAAACAACCAATCTATCTCTTCGATTTCTCTGTCTCTCTCTATCTCCTTTCCTTTGTTCCTTCCATTTTATTGATGCATATGATAAGTATCTGTTGTATTATTTCAGTCATGGGTTATATAATATCACTGCTGTTCTTCTACAAGGATGGTTTGGCATTAAATAACCCACAAAGGATAATATGCCATTAAATAAAGGAGCCAAACCAAACCAAACCAATCAAATACTTTTTCAAGATATCCAATAATCTAATAAAATGGTGTTAGAGTCATTAGAATTTTTAATCTTATGAAAGGAGTCTTCAATTATATTTGTTTATTTTTTCTGTCTCTTTTCAATCTTTTTTTTTCTTCTTTGACAAATTCACTTAGAAATTTTGTCCACTTTTGTCAAATTTCTGAAATGAAGATTTGTTAATTATCGGACACTGCTGTGTTACCATGCACGTGTTTATAATATGCGCCTCAATTTCAAATGAAAACTTCAAGAAAAAAACCCAGTTCTCTTGTACACCAAACAGTACTTTCTATCCGAGATGAAAGATTAACGGATGTGATACAAAATGAGAAAAAACTGTACAATTTATATGGCACTCTCTGATTGAGTAGAGTGTTCACCAATGGTCTGGGAGACCGGGGTTCAATCCCAGGTCAAGTCATAACAAAGACTCAAAACATGGTACTTGATGCCGCCTGGCTTAATACTCAGCACTAAAAGGTAAGCATCAAGGGTAAAGAAGAGCAATCCTGGGAATAGAGTAGCACCCTCACCTACACCCCAGTGTAGTAGCTATTGAAAAGTGAGCCTTCGGATCACCCTCATATCAACCTTTGTGGCTTATTTAATGCCAAACCCACCATTGTAGAAGAACAATGATGGTACCATTTAACCCATAGCTAGGGGGAATAATGGGGATTATATATTTATACACACACACATATATATATATATATATATATATATATATATATATATATATATATATATATATATATATATATACACATATTGTCATCCACAGACAGACCTGTTTCATTCTATCAGAATTCTTCAGTGTGGCTAGACAGGCTAGATTCCCGTTGCTTTTGTTTACATATATCAGCTTAACGGCTACCGAGAGGTCGATTCATCTGAAGAGCCTTGCGCACACACACACACACACACACACACACACACACACACACACATATATACATCTATATATATATATATATATATACACATATATATATACACACACACATGTATATACATACACACACACACACACATATATATATATATTTATACACACACACACACACACACACACACACACACATATATATATCCTTTCCCAAGGATGTGTGTGTGTGTAACCATAACCCAACAAAAATGGCACATCATAGCAAGATTCTTAATAGTGCAATACACTTAAAATGCTCTAACTTAAAGAATAAATCTATTTCCCATCCAATTTGCAACTAAGTGATAATTTTGTTAGCTCTGAATCAGTGCTGAATGTCAATTTCTAATCACCCAAATTCTCAATACAATAGAGATAATTGCAAAATAGCTAATTAGCCTATATCATTTCTTCCCAAATAAATGCATCAATATCATCATTATTGTTATAATATAAACCAAACTGGTTGGTTGGTATTAAATTTAGTAAGGTCTCAAAATTTGTGACTGAGTTGGGTGAGTTCCCATGGCAGAGTGGCTAACATGCTGGACTGTGTCCTTGAAGGAACCGAGTTTGAACTCTAGCCACACTATTACGTTCACTTTTGGACTAATACCTTTTGCGAAAGGCATGAACCCCCTTTTCCTCTCCACAGGTATGGATTGAATAACACAACTAGTGTCCTTCTACAAGGATGATTTGGCATTAAATAACCCATGATGGTTGATATGCCATTCAATAAAGAAACCTGAAATAGTACCATTAGTGTTCTTTTACAAGGTTGACTTTAAAATTAAATACCACAAAGGTTGATATGTCATCAAGCAAAGAAACCAAACCAAAATATGTATATATATATATATATATATATATATAGTAATTTTGAATTTCAGCTGTGACAGTTTGCATTTTTTTTTCTCAAATGCCCCGGGGAAAAAAGCATGAATCCACTTCTTTCTTCGGAGCAGAACAGTTGTAGCTCTTCAGGATCATTAAAAGCAATCGATCTTAGGGAGATTATAATAGGTATAAATCAGGAAACATTTCTTGCAGCTGGTATCAGGTAACTCAGAACAATTTGTCACCACCAAGTATTTCCCCCCCCCATTGCCTTAAGAAATGCCAAGAAGAGTAAGTACATTCCATTGTTACAGGAAAAAATTTAATAAGATATTTTCAAAGAAATTTATTGAGCTTTTTAAATTTTTTTAAAACTTAGATTTGAAAATTTACATATTCACTCTTTTTATTGAATTGTTCCCTGACATAAATATACTTTTAAATATACTGGGGGCAATAATTTGGGTATTGAAAAAAAATAAAGAAATAAAAAGAAAAAGAATAAAACTGCGGTCCAATATTTTTTAGTCCTTTGATGTTTGTATTGATAATAACCCAAATCAATGTTGACTAAATATAGCGTTTTTCATTGCAAGAAACTTTTGAATCTTTTAGAAACTGATTTGTTTCTTATAGAAATTGTTTTATTTCAAAGGTTTCTAAAAGCCGAGGAATTAGATGCATAATGAGAATTGATACCAAAACACTTCATTTTTAGACATAAAAGGAAATGTCTTGTTTAGAACTTTAAAATAAATTGCTTCTATGTTTGTTAAAAATGCCCTTGTCAGTTTTTAGCTTAACTGTGTTACGGCAAAGTTCCTCACAAGAAAAAAATTATACTGCACAGTAAATGTTAAATGCAGAAAAAGAACATTGAAAATTTCAAATTAATTTTGAAAGTTTAAAAAAAAAAAATCTAATAATGAATATACATGAATGGACAAGCAATTATCCTTTCAGTCTTGCATTAAAATTTGTTTAATAAATTTAGAAGAAAAAAAAAAAAAAAAAAAAATCAATAATTATTTCAGAGGTAAAAAAATATTTTCTGCATGCTCCACTTCTTGATAGGCATACAGGCTTTTTAGTCCCACTCGGATCAAGAAAGAATTAGAGGAAACTCAATAGGAGGAAATAATTCATTTACAAAAATACCAGTATGAAAAGTCAATTGTCTTGTCACACTTGCTCTGACCTTTGTTTTATGAACTTGAACTCAAAAATCAAAATTTGCCCCAAAAGTAAAAAAAAAAAAATATGTTTTTGTATACAGGCTTTTTGGTCCCCTATAGACCATAAACAATTAGAGGGAACATTGTCTTCAGGTGATTTTTTTTTTATTAGTAATAAAAAAAAATTACAGGTAACTTATGATATCTATATTTTTGTTTAATACAATTCTTAATTTAAGTTGGTTGATTAGTTTTATGGTATGTCAACCCTTGATGGGTTATTTGGTATGGAAATCAGTTTAACAATTATGGTCTTCATTTATATATGGAACAAAAATGTATCTTCCATCAGGTAGATACTTTATACTTATCTTCAAACAGGTAAATACGTTATACTTAATTGCAATACAAATACCAATTACATATTTTCAATTAATATTCCTATATAATATTAATAATTTATACTAAATTTTATGGTTTCAAGTATTCCTATCAAATTCTAATAATTTGAAAGCAATTAAATATAGTTCATAATCCTTTTAAACAGGTAAAAACTTCATACTTAGTTATACTATCAATATTTTAACCACAGTTATCAACCCCTCCGCTCGGGCAGGATATGACACAAGGTCAATTTTTTAAGCGGAGTTTAACAGGTTTGAATTCAGAGTTTTCCTTCTCCTAGACTAGTTGTCTCACCAAGGCTGAAGAACCTAGTCTGTCCTACTATTTACCCATAGCTGGAGGGAGAATTATTGGATTCATACTTTTCCCAAAGGTATTAGTGCTATGTGAAATGCAATCAGTCTCGTCCAGGATTTGAACTCGTGTCGCCATGCCCATTTCCTACAACAATAACCATTACACCACGGGCACCTCCAATCAATATTTTAACTGCTAATGTAATTATCCAGTGACTCCACACAAGCTGGATGTGACACATGGTCAGTTTTTAAAGTTCTATTTCAATCAATTCAGTTTAGCATAATTGTTTTTCTTATGTCTGGGTCAAGACGGTGAAGAAAGTACTCCATACTAGCCTAAGCGCTTTTGACCATTTCACTGGTCATCCTCAGGGGTTGTGTTAGGCTGTTTGTTGTTATGAGTTTTATCTATATTTATTTGGAGGATTTTTTTGTATTTTTTTAGATGGGGTTGGCTCATTCTGTTAGGGTTATATATATATATATAAACAAGATTTAACATTAAATAACCCACAAAAGTTGAATAGCTGTAAAACACAACCAAACCAAAACAAAATAAAACCAAAGCAACAACAGCTGTGTCACCAACAAAGCTTTTATCTGATGTTTTGGGGATGAAACAGCATTATCACTATCCCAGAATGCCTCCCCCACCAGTATCTTATACAGTCAGACTATGTTGATTTTTATTCGGAGAGGATCAGGCAAGTTTATCATCTTACAATCCAGTGCGGTTGGTCATCTTAATAACCTCACTAAATGCATCCAGTGCTGTCAATTTGTGTTCATGTTCTGAAAATATTGTAAAACTTTTGCCCCATCCTTGTATATAGAATAAACCAGATTTTATACCCCCCCACACACATATACACACACACACATATATATACTTACACACACCACACACACACACATATATATATATATATATACATATATATATATATATACATATATACATATATATATATACATATATATATACATATATATATATATACATATATATATATATATACATATATATATATATATATACATATATATATATATATACATATATATATATATATACATATATATATATATACATATATATATATATATATATATATATATATATATATATATATATATATAGAGAGAGAGAGAGAGAGAGAGAGAGAGAGAGAAATTGAAAAACAAAGTAATCCAAAGAGAAGAATTTAATCTAAAATAAAGTCAATGCTATAACGTTTCGGTGCTAGTGAACTATCATCAGGACCTAGACATATGATATCAAATGATCTTAAATCATCAAGGGATATTTTAATAAAATACAAAACAAGGAAATATAATGTATACAGAGAAAGGGGTAACAACTAAAACGTAGTGCTGACTTTCTTTGACATTAAATTTTTCTCTTTGGATTACCTTATTTTTCAGTTTTTCTCAATATTTTTGGATTCATATAAATATATATGGCCCATTGGCATAATGGTTAGAGTGATCACCAATGGTCTGGGAGACTGGGGTTCAATCTCAGGCCAAGTCATACCAAAGACTAAAAAAATGGTACTTGATGCCTCCTTGTTTAACACTCAGCATTATAAGATATGGATCAACGATAAGTGGAGTATCCAGGGAAAGGAGTCGTACCCTTCCCCACATCTCGGCATAATAGCTATTGAAAAGGAAGCCTTAGGGTCACCCTTGACTATGGTCAGCCAACATATATATATATATATATATATATATATATATATATAGATATAGATTAAACCAGATTACTGTAATCAGGAGAGTTTGTTATTTTAAAATCACTTTTTTTGTTTGCTTGCCTCTAGATTTCACACAGCCCAAAAAGCAAACAATGTGCAAGACAATGTTTTACTAATAAATCTTTTCTGACCTTTGGCACATTATCTGGTGGCCAGCAAAGTGTGTGGGTGTGGAGGGGGGACCAATTTGGGAAAAAGTCCAGAAGCTTTTATTTTTAGGAATAGGTCCTCAGGCTAAGATAAAGATTTGAAAATTTCTGCTCCTTGCCCAACCCAAGAAATAAGCAAAAGGTGTTTTGGCTTTGAAAGAAGGATTGCCTATTTCATTCAGATAACAAAACAGAAAAATATTTTGGCTTTGGTTCCAGCATTTTCTGTTGGTTGGTTGGTTGGTTGCTTGGGGAGCAGGATCTTTGTTAAAGCACTTAATCCTCATTCATGGTATTGGTCATTCATGAGTATACCTCTATCAATTTTTTTTTTATTAAAGGTTAATTTCTTCTAAATCAAAGATACCCAGATTTTATTCTTTTTCATCAAGCATGGATCCCTTTGACTCACTCTTACCATCCATCCTTATCATATTTACCAACCCCTCCGCTCGGGCAGGATATGATACAAGGTCAATTTTTTAAGCGGAGCTTAACAGGTTTGAATTCAGAGTTTTCCTTCTCTTAGACTAGTTGCCACACCAAGGCTGAAGAACCCAGTCTGTCCTACTATTTAACCATAGCTGGAGGAAGAATAATTGGATTCATACCTTTCCCAAGGGTATTAGTGCTATGTGAAATGCAATCAGTCTCGTCCAGGATTTGAACTCGTGTCGCTGTGTTCATTTCCTGCAACAATAAGCATTACACTACGGACACCTCCTCGACGATAACCATTACACCACGGGCACCTCCATCCCTATCAATTATCACATTCAGCAAGTCTTCTAAATGGTATCAAGTATCCACACAAAGCTAATGAATATAAGATTTTACTGGTCAGCCAACACTGGTGTGTTCAGGAGTCCATTGGAGAATATCACATGTGTTTGTCCTTATATCTCCATCAGTGTCCAGTAAGTTTTGTTTATCTTGAATACTTTGTTAGATTCTATTTACCAACCCCTCTGCTCGGGCAGGATATGACACAAGGTCAATTTTTTAAGCGGAGTTTAACAGGTTTGAATTCAGAGTTTTCCTTCTCCTAGAATAGTTGCCTCACCAAGGCTGAAGAACCTAGTCTGCCCTACTATTTACCCATAGCTGGAGGGAGAATAATTGGATTCATACCTTCCCCAAGGGTATTAGTGCTATGTGAAATGCAATCAGTCTCGTCCAGGATTTGAACTTGTGTCGCCATGTTCATTTCCTACAACGATAATGATTACACCACGGGCACCTCCAGAATACTTTGTGAGATAGGAGGTTTGTGATAGTAAAGCTGCCATTTTGTATGGTACTGCTTCCTGGATCTGTTTAAAACAGTATGCAGCATTCTTGTGTAGTTACTGGGTATTGCATAAGCTCTTCAGCATTAAAACACTAACCAAAAATATAAATACGATATGGATGGTTAGATGGTTCATTTTTATGGCATGTCAACTCTTGGAAGGCTATTTAATGCCAAAGCCATTTTTTTTCAAACAATTATATGGTTTCAATCAATTATTCCTATCTAACACAAATAATTTGCACACAATTATATGGTTTCAAGTATTCCTATCTAATACAAACAATTTGCACACAATTATATGGTTTCAAGTATTCCTATCTAATACTAATAATTTGCACGCAATTATATGGTTTCAAGTATTCCTATCTAATACTAACAATTTGCACACAATTATATAGTTTCAAGTATTCCTATCTAATACTAACAATTTGCACACAATTATATAAAAGTAAAGTAAAGTTGGCGACCATAGTCGAGGGTAACCCGAAGGCTCCCTTTTCGATAGCTACTACACCAAGGTGTAGGGGAGGGCGCTAGTTTCAAGTATTCCTATCTAATACTAAAAATTTGCACACAATTATATGGTTTCAAGTATTGGTTGGTTGGTTTCTTTGTTTAATGGCATATCAACCTATGTGGGTTATCTAATGCTGAAGCCATCCATTCAAAAGAGTAGTGGTACTATTTAACCCATGTGGTTCCCAACCACTTTTGGGCCATGCCCCACTTTGGTTTTTCTAAAATTCTGATGCCCCCCCCGTAATATTTAATTCTTACATATTCAAAATTTTACTGTAATTCACGTGAAGGAAACTTAAAAGGCCATTAAGATGATCTCTAAACAACCCCCACCAAAATATTGCATGCCCCATTGATGGGGCATGCACCCCATGTTAGGATTTATGGATTAAACAAATACTTAGAGGGATAAGGGGTCTTCATACCTTTCTCTAGGGTATCAGTCCAAAAGTGAATGTAATAGGGTGACTAGAGTTTGAACATGTTTACAACGATCTTGCAGTCCAGAAAATTAGCCACTATGCCACAGAGCCCCCCCCTACTCACCCACTTGTTAATTGTTTGTATATCCATATTTACCAACCCCTCCGCTCGGGCAGGATATGACACACAGTCAATTTTTAAGCGGAGTTTAACAGGTTTGAATTCAGAGTTTTCCTTCTCCTAGACTAGTTGCCTCACCAAGGCTGAAGAACCTAGTCTGCCCTACTATTTACCCATAGCTGGAGGGAGAATAATTGGATTCATACCTTTCCCAAGTGTATTAGTGCTATGTGAAATGCAATCAGTCTCGTCCAGGATTTGAACTCGCGTCGCCGTGTCCATTTCCTACAACGATAATCATTGTTATCAAATGCTCAAGTCAGTCATTTTTTTCAAACAATTATATGGTTTCAAGTAACTGATCTTAAAACTAATAAACATTGCCCAGACAGCTGAGGGGGGGTGCTGTAGAATACACTGACTGCTTCTCTGCAAAGAGGTAAGACCCTCCCAATGAGTGTCCTGGATATGACACTAAACAATCTGATGCTGAGGCTCCAGTAATGCTGAAGCTTTAGGGAATGCAGAGTACCCCTTTATTGCCATCGCTCCCAGGTCCATCCTGGCCTGGAGTGGTAACACCTGATAGGGTCCTGTCAATGGGTTAAATAGAATTAAACCATGGTTTGAGTTTACAGGTTTTAGCATTTATTTATGCTAAATGGAATTGTTTTAAAATAGAACTGTTTTGACCTCTAAACTGTATACTTATGCTAAACTGAATTATCTGAAATAAAACTGTTTTGATATTAACTCTGTGTATTGCCTAGTCAGCTGGGGCTGTAGAATACACCAACTGAATAGCTTGAAATAGAAATGTTTCTGACAATTAAACTGAATTGTTCGAAATAGAACTGACTATTTGTATAAAAATGGATTTGGTGTTAAATAACCTACAAAGGTTCATATGCCATAAAAACCAACCAACCAACCAACCATAATAATCAACACAATTATATGGTTTCAAGTATTTCAAGCAATTATAAGGTTTTAAGTTTTTAATATTAATAATCCCTCTTCAAGCAATCATAAGTAACTATTCTGGATGAAAATAATTTTTATATAGTTATATAATTTCTGGCAATGTAAGGATGACTCAGTACTTCCCACAAGTCCAGAACTGGAGACTCACTACTTGATGAGATTCAGTGTCCTACTCAGGAAACAAAATATGAATCTGTAGTAGACCAAAAAAAAGCACACTCCTTTGAAAGAAGTTATTTTAAATCAATATTTGGTGTGGTTTTATTACTTTTTCTCATTCCATGTTGTTCTAAAACCTTTTTATCATTCTATGTTGTTCTAAAAACTTTTTATCATTCCATGTTGTTCTAAAAACATTGATCTCACCAGATTTGAACAAACAGACCTGGAATATTTCTCTAATATAACACATATGGCGTCTTTTAATTATATTTTGATGGATAATGTAAATAAATTGTTAAAAACAAAAATTCTAAAAAAGATTCTTAAAAGAAAAAAAGAAAAGAAAACTCATACATTTGACCATTTTTATAAATGCATACCATGCCATTGGCATAATGGTCAGAGTATTCGCCAATGGCTCAGGAGACTGGGGTTCAACCTCAGATCGGGTCATACCAAAGACTCAAAAAATGGTACTTGATGCCTTCTTGCTTAACACTCAGCATTATAAGGTATGGATCAAGAGTAAAGTGGAGTAATCCAGGGAAAGGAGTAGCACCATCCCCTACACCTTGGTGCAGTAGCTATCGAAAAGGGAGCCTTTAGGTCGCCCTCGACTATGGTTGCCAACTCTACTTACTTTTTTAAATGCATAATGATTTTATTTTTTGTCAAACTTTATATAGAAGTATAAACAGACTCATTGGCCTAGTAGGTAGAGTGTTTGCCAATGGTCTGGGAGACCAGGGTTCAATCCCAGGTCGGGTCATACCAAAGACTTTAAAAATGGCACTTGATACCTCTTTGCTGAACACTCAGCATTATAAAGTACGTATCAAAGGTAAAGTGGAGCAATCTAGGGGAAAGAGTAGCGCCCTCGCGTACACCTTGGTGTAGTAGCTATTGAAAAGGGAGCCTTCGGGTTGCCCTTGACTACGGTCACTAACTTTACTTTACTTATATACAGAGTGATTAAAAGAAAATTGATATCAACTGAGATGTAAAAGAAAAACTGATATCATTTTGTGATCTAATAATTTGACCAATTCTTGTTTAAATGATCTCAATTTTAAAAGCACGTAGAGACAGAATTTAAATGTTTCATGTATTTTTTTCAAGTGAATGGCTTTTCTTTATTTAAAAAAAACCCTGAAAATTTTAACATTGAATAATGAGTTGTTTCAACACATGCTGTAAAAATTTGAGATCATTTCAACAAAAATTGGTTAAGTTATCAGATAACAAAATGATATTAATTCTTTTTAAAAACCATATATATATATATATATATATATATATATATATATACATATATATACATATATATACATATATACATATACATATATACGTATACATATATATATATATATAAATGTAAACATATATATATATATATATATATATATACATATACATATATATATATATACATATACATATATACATAAACATATATACATAAACATATATATATATATATATATATATATAAATGTAAACAAACGGACGGTGCTGCTGCTTTGCTACATCAATACCTTAAAAATTCCCTTAGCCAACCA